>BSSO01006931.1:0-11459 GCA_030267885.1 Mesembryanthemum crystallinum | reverse complement strand
CACGAAAGTAGGTTAGGTCTAATTGGGGGTTTATGCCAAATGATACTTAAAGGGTGTGATTGATCCTAATACCATGAAAATAGGCTATTAGGAGATATTAGACACTTCCTTGGTGACCTTGAGAGAGGCCCTTGGTTACTTTTGATTTGGTGCCTTTTTGCATTAGCCCAATTTATTGCACATCCTATTTATCATCTATTGCATTGGAATGTCATGAATGGGTGAAACCCGGCTCTAATCCCCATTTCCATTACTTTTATTCGCTTAACTTTCATAGCTATTTTAGTCACTTAGTTAATTTAGTTCGTTAATCAATTACAATCAAAACTAACTCATTAGGTCTAGCTTGTGTAAAATTGAGGCAAGATTGGTAGTTGAAGTACTAATTCCCTGTGGAGACGATATTTTACTACGACGACATAACCCGTACACTTGCGAGCGTGTCAGTTAGGACATCCGCAAGTTGATCGTTACCGTTAACATGTTGAACGCGGAGTTGACCAGCTTGAACAAGTTCACGAACAAAATGAAATGCCAGCGCTAGGTGCTTCATGCGTGAGTGGAACACTGGGTTGGCGGCATAGTGCGTGGCGCCAAGGTTATCACAATAAATAGGTGGGGTGGAGGTAGAGGTGACGCCAATCTCCGATAGAAGAGACTGGACCACACTACCTCAACTGTTGTGGTGGCAACGGCACGGAATTCCGCTTCGGTGGAGGAGCGAGCGAGGGCTCGTTGTTTCTTGGAGCACCAAGAGATAGCATTATGACCTATGAAGATGACATAGCTTGTGGTAGAGATATAGTCATCTTTATCACCAGCCCAATCTGGGTCTGTAAAAGCATGAAGTGTAAGGGGTGAGTTGCGATAAATTTGTAAACCAAGTTGAGGGGTTCCTTGGAGGTATCGAAGTAGACGTTTGAGAGCGGCCCAATGGGTGTCGAGGGGGCAATGCATGAATTGGGATAGTTTGTTGACAGAGTAGGCAATGTCGGAGGGGGTGAGTGTAAGGTATTGGAGGGCGCCTACAATGGCGCGGTAGTTGCCTGGATTGGGTATAGGTGTGCCATTGTGGAGAGTGAGTGGCGGATGGGTGGTCATGGGTGTCGCAACTGGCTTGGCGTGATGCATGTTATGGCGGGTGAGGAGGTCATGGAGGTACTTGGTTTGGTTTAGGTGGAGGCCGAGTTGGTTGGGCACAACTTCAACGCCAAGGAAATAGGACAAGTTACCCAAATCTTTGAGGGAGAAGCGAGTAGATAGGGCGGTGACGAAGTTGTTGATAAAGGTGGTAGAGGATCCGGTGATAATGATATCATCAACATAGACAAGGAGGTACATTAAAGTGTTGTTGCGGGAGTAAATAAAGAGGGAGGGGTCGGCAATGGAGTTAGTGAAGCCAAACTAGAGGAGATAAGCTTTAAGTTCAGTGTACCAGGCTCGGGGTGCTTGTTTAAGGCCATTCTTTGGAATTGGAGGTGGAGCTTGTGAAGAGACGGGGAGAAGGCGATCCAATCATATGTGCCATCTTTAGGTTGACCCTGGAGAAAGGTGAGACCCGTCTTGGTTTCCAATGTGAGTTATGGGAAGGGAAGATCCGTCACCAATGATGAGTTCATCCGAACCATCATACGGGGCATGAAGGGAGAGGTTGGAGATGTCATTGGTGACATGGTGGCTGGCACCACTGTCGAGGAGCCATCCGGGGGAGGGTGCCATGGGTGCGGCGAAGGCAGCATGGGCACGGGGTGCCCCTTGGGTTGCACGGGTGGAGAGAGGTGGAGGTGGTACGGAGATGGATGGGAATAGCTTCTTGAAGTCGGGGCATTGAGATAGAACATGGCCTTGGATACGACACCATTGACATTTTCCAAGGAAGGGTTTGGGTTGAGAGGTGAAGGAGGATGGTTGTGGGTTGTGGTCGTGGGGTATTGGCGGCCGGTTGGCTTCTTGTAGGCAGCGTGAGCGGTGGGGGAAAAATCCGGAGTGAATGTGGGGTTGGCATGGTTTTGGTGGGTGAGTTCAAAGTTTATGAGTTTTTCATGTAGTTCCTCAAAAGAGATGGGAGTATCGCGGCCATTTACGGTGTCTATGATTGGCTTGTAGGTTTCATAATCAAGGCCTTGGAGGACCTTGGCAATGATGTCCTCATCATCCATGGGCTTCTTCATGGCCGCTAGACGATCAGTACATGCCTTAATGGACTGCATGTAGTCAGTTATGGTTTGGGTTGTTTTTGTGATTTGTTTGAGGTTGGCTTTTATTTGGAGGATATGGCCATGGGTTGGGCTAGCATAGGTTTTGGCTAGGATGTCCCAAGCTTGAGCGGTGGTAGTAGCATGGCACACAAGAGGGCTGACGGAGGGAGAGAGGGTACCAAGAAAGGCACCAAGGATGATTTGGTCTTGGTGGCTCCAAGAGAGGAAGGCTGGGTTGGGTTTGGTGGTGCCGTTCATGGTTATGGTGGCTTCGGGTGGTGTTGTTCCATCAACGTGGTGGAAGAGATCATATCCAAGAAGGATTGATTTCATTTGTGGTAGCCAAGATGTAGTATAATTGGATGGGTTGAGTTTGGTGACATTGTTAAATTGAATTAGGATGATAGGTTTGGTAGGGTCATTGTTGTTGGGGATGAGGTGAGAGTTTGGGTTAGCCATTGTTGTGGGGGATGAGGTTTTAGAGACAGGATGGCTCTGATACCATATAAAGTTAAGACAATTGTGAGATTAATTGTACTGCTTTTATTGAGTGATGAACAACGTTTAAATACAGTGAGTTTAAAGAATGATGAAATCAATCTAATCCTAAAATTAAGGAGAGAACCAAAAGATCAGAGATTACAACTTTGACTAAGGTAATTAGATGGAGAGAATCAAGGGGAGGATAAACAAAATATTTATATACATAATTTAGGTGATTAAGGGAGAAAATCAAGGAGAGAATAAAGGAAATATGATTGACATTGATTATTCTCCAATAAACACAACATGCAGATCACGAAATTCTTTTTATCCGATAAGTTAATGTCTTTTCATGTTTTTGTTTTTGTTTTTAGTTTCTTTTCTGGTAATTAATCAAATTAAGAACTTCAAACTAAGTTAAATCATACTGTTGTTTGGATTATTGGATTGAGCTGAATTGAACTTAATTGAATACAGAACTGTAAGTTGTAATGAACACATCCTTAGCTTAGCTAATCATATCCATATACTTTTGTAATTGCTTTTCTCTTCGGGTTTCGTTTCTCAACTGATAGTTCTATGTATTGGGTTGGTCTTCCTGCAGTTTCAATTATATTACTATCCAGGATCTTTGGTCAGCATCTGGCTCAGACTGGGAAGTATCTAATACATTTAACAGTCAACTACTTTACTGTAGTACTAGAAAATGATCTAATTGTTGTCGTTGGAGCTTTAATAATCCTTGCCATAATCTGTTATCAACCACTATATCAATCAATCAAGTCATTCTTCATCTCGGGTGATCAGCTAATTAGTCGATTAATTACTTCCTATGTGTTTAATTAATGAATCAATCCAACATTGTTACATGCAAAATTTTAGTATTCGACTTGCTTACTACTAATCAATAGTCTATCGCTAGCTAGTGATACAAATTGTTGGACTGATTAATATTAATATTCCTTATTTGAATATAGGAAGCTGGTATTCCAAGGTTGCAATCTCAGTCATAATATCCTATGGTTTCGATCATGTCTACCATACACAACAATCACCGTGGTTACTTCACTTTCTGTGGTCAGCAGTCGACTATATACTGCAATTACAAATATATGTCCGCAGACTTATCGTTGCAGCTTCATTAACACTATTCATCCCTGTCGTTTCAAAGACCCAAATCAACAAGATTCGTGATTTCGGTGAGTTATATACGTAGATTGGAATCTCCCAAATATTTCGATAATATTGTTATTGTAATGTTAGTAGTCTTTTCTTTTGTGATTGATGATACTCTGAAGTCTGAACGCAGCTCGTTACAGTGTTAATTGCAATGCAGCTGGTAACAATAATTAAATATAGTACTATAGCTTTTAATCCAAGTAGCAAAATAATGCCTTTATTACATCTGTACCTAGTTGTTTTACAACATACTGTAGTATGGAGTATATAACTATTTATTAGGCCTCTACCAATCAATTTAAACTTTCTCTTCGGTCATGAATTGATTCTTTCTTGTGTATTAAAAAAAAATAGGCTTCTGTCAATCAACTTGAGCTTTCTCAGTAGCAAAAAACATAGCTTGAATCGGAGTAATAAAATGTGCTACTATTCAGTCAAGTACGTGACGATTCAAACATTTGAATATACTTGGCTCATACAACTGTTTGATTTGTTTTTCTTTTTTTTTTTCCGTTTTGCAATTGTCAAATTTACAGCTGCTGATAATCTGGTTGCAGTCCCAGTTATATTAGTACATGTTTACATTACTAATAGTGGATCAATACCAATCAAAGAAATAGTTGAACCACCAATTCGGTACTTGATGAAAAGGATACCTTCAGTCATCATCTATATACAACCACTGGTGAATAAATCAAAGAAATTACGAACATTGTTTCATCTGGTGAGTTTAAATGCCTGCTTGATAAATCAACCCAATAAATCAATCTGGCTAAAGAGCTTATTGTCACGGGCCGACACTTTTCAAATATTTTGACCGAAGATCGCGGATGGTCAAGATGTCTACGAATAATTTGGTGGAAGACAAGGGAAGACTCCATAAAGATCTAGAAGATTCTCGGAAGTTCTACAATGTTCTAGAAAGTTCTATAAGGTTCTAGAAGGTTCTTGAAGATTCTAGATGTATCCGGAAGTTTTTAGAATAGTCTAGAGTAGTCTAGAAGAGTGTAGAAGGGACTAGAAGGTTATTAGAGTTTCTTGGAGTCTTTTGGAAGGTTCTAGATGGTAGACTAGAATGTTTCATATCTTGTATGATGTAGAATTCTCTAGAAGTTTAGGGAGCTTTGTAAGGGGGAAGGAGAGCCTATAAATAGAGGTGACCTCCCTCATAATTGTGCATCATCAAATCCATCTANTATTAGCCATATATTTTGCTATGTAAATATTCTATTGACAGCTTACATTGTACGCTATATTTGCCTATATATATAGGCTGCTAGTAATGTAAATGATAGACAAATCATTCCCAAAATTATATTTATCATGCGGAAGACTATATAGCACAAGTGTGAAAAAGTTTAGCTTCCTCCTATGCAAGACTTGAGATATTTATTCCGGAGCACCGATAAGACTCAATGCATGCACAGGGCCATAAAACCGCAAGTTTAAATTCTCGAAATTTCAAATTAAGCGTGTATGTGAGTGCATAAGCTAAGATCATTTTTTTTTTTAAATTATTATTCCAATGTGATGCTATTCCTAGAGCTGTAAACGAGCCGGTATACTCATAAGCGATTCGTGAACATATTTGGTCAAAATTCGCTCGATACTAAGCGAGTTGAGCATGAGCACCAATTTACTACTAATTACCAAAGGAGTCGAGTAGAAGCACCTTATACTCGGCTCATTTATACTCTTTTAAGTTAAACTATCTATAAATTTCAAAACGAGTCGGCACACTCGTGAGTAACTCGCAAACATACTCAGCAAAAGATCGCTCGACAATAAATGAGTTGAGTATGAACACCAGTTTGCTACTCGTTTGATTAAAGATTAATTATGAACATAACAATAATCGGTTCGGCTTACCTTTTTTACAGCCCTAGTCATTCCTACATAGAAGCATAATCTTTTCCATCTCTAAAATCAAACATTGTGATGGGCCAAGTCCCTACGATTGATGCAACTCATATGGGCCTCTCCTATTATTAATGCAACTCAAATGGGCTTCTTCATGGGCCATGACATAAACACCTCTTTGCTGTACCACTTCTTCCCTACAATCGCAAGAGAGACTCGAAGAGAGAGAAAACCATCAAAAACAATGGAGGAGCAGCAAGGAACTCTGGAAAGCTTTCTGGAATGGGCATCGCAGCTTGGAATCTCAGACTCACCTTTTCCTTCTTCTTCATGCTTGGGCCACTCTCTCTCCATTTCTCACTTCCCCGAAGCTGGCGGGTTTGTGATTTTTCATTTCAACCCTCAAGTTTCTGCTAATTCTTCTGTTTTTTCTTTGAATTATTTTGGTGGGTGTTTGAATTTATGTGGGATAGTGTGAATTTGTTGAGTGCAGGAGGGGTTTAGCGGCTGTGCGTGAGCTTCGGAAAGGGGAATTGATTCTGAGAGTGCCTAAATCGGCATTAATGACGAGGGAGAGTGTGACTGAGAAAGATCAGAGAATTTGTGATGCTGTTAAAATGCACCCTTCTCTCTCATCTACCCAGGTTCCCATTTTGATTCTTGTTTAGTATTTGTCATATTTGTTTAACATAAATGTTAGCTATGTCTTTGGTTATGCACATTTTTGGATATGCTTTTCATGTTTAGTTTTAGAAACTGTAGGCTGCAGGTCTTTATTTGATTATGCATCTGCTGTCTTAAGGAGCTTGATAATTATAATTCATAGGAATGTAAAAGGGCTTTGCTTTTCGATTCTGTAGAAGACTGAGCTGAGTAGCCAAGCACACGAGTTAGAAATTAGAATGTATGGGTTTGGAATCTTTTCCAACTGAGACTTGTTGATTATCAATAGTAACTGATTTGAATGAGCAGCCTAGCACATGGGCTTATATATAGGGGCTTAAGATTGCGAAATTTGAAACCTGTGATTGTTTTGGTTTTAATTAGGAGGTGGTAGTGGTAGAATTGAATGAACCTATGTCAGACTCTTCATTCTAATCCAATACCCTTGTATAAGTATAACCCTCGGACACCTGGATACCGAATGACAGTTGGGCACAACGGACAGTAACAAAAGCAGGAGTTTTGTAATGGAGCATGAGGACATTCGAAATTGTGATGTGAATTGAGACTTAAGAAATAACTGATTTGGATGAGTGGTCTAGCACATGGGTTAAACATAGGTTTTACAAAAGATTGTTTTGGTTAAACATAGTTGCACGGAACGCAGTTCGGTCCGATCATGGGACTGGAACATGATAAAATTCTTACTCCCTCCATTCATTTTTCAAGGTTATACTTTCCGTTTTGGTACATTCATAATTGAAGGTTGCACTTTCCCTTGAAAGTTTTAAAATACCCTTAGCTTTTTCTCTCTCATCAAGTCACTATCACATTTACACCCACTAGTAAAGTAAGGGCATTGTGGTCATTCCTTCCTTCCTTAAGTATTGTGCCAGTGTCCCCTTCAATAATGAACGGAGGGAGTATTTCTTATGAATCGGGAATGTCGAGGATAGGATTAGCTGGAATGATAGAGAATAAGGTACGCTAGGGATCATTGTATTTAATGGTTATTATCGGTAAGACATAAATGTTTAGTGATACAATGTCAAGCACGGGTAAAACATGACAACTCTCCAACTAAAATTAACATGTCATGAAGATTTATGTATTACGGGATGTATCGTCTCTCTTCTGAAGTCCACAAGCGAGAACGCCACTACCAGCAAACTGGGTTAAGTTCCCTAGAGATCCAGTCACTCAGGATCCGCATTCTGGGAAGATTGACTTGGGAACGTGGTACCCTATGGCCTATATAGACCCACGTTCCCTACAACTATGGGTTGAACTTTAGAAGGATAGGATCAAGTGAAAACTTTGTTACTTGAACTCTTCATTCAAATTCATAGTACCCATGCCTGACTTAAAGCACCCTGATATGAAAAGAAAGTTGGGTACTACAGACATTGGTGATATGGACAATCTGTAATGGAGGGCAGTTGACAAAAATGAGTGTTCATGACTAAAGCAACAGTCACGAAATTGCGAAAATATGGATAATGCGGAAGGTTTGTTGCTATTGCAGTATGATTTCTCGATCAGAGAAGGAGAGAATGAAATTCTTACCACGCGCACTTATGTCACACTTCTGCATCCCATTTGGTTTTCTTGAGTTTGGTATGAGTTCGGTCCCACGGATTCACTTCACTACTATAGTGGGACCGGATGCGATCTTATCTCCACCCTCGGACGGTGGAAATCACTTAGGGTCCGGTCTCCATGCCGGAGAAGAAGGAATTTTTTGCTCAAACGAATCACTGCAGTGGGTGTTTCAGGTTTCTGTGATATGTGTCGGAATCAATGAATGATTTGTATGAGCCAGAGATGTTTTTGCAGCATAGATAAAATCATAAAATCCCCCGAAAAGAGAGGTGACAGAGAACTGGTCGTCTTCAATTCCCTCGCAAGATCCTCGAATGAGGGTCGTGTCTTAGAAATTGGTTTAGCTTGTCCATCTTGGTCTGTCATTCTTCGCGGGTGACTCAACTGTCTTTCCCAGGAACTTCTTCCTTACTCTCGGAGCGGGAATATACCCTCCGTAAAATCCTCCTGTGTTCCCGGCTTCTTGGGTCAGCTACACTCAACAACTTTAAGAGGTCTCCTAATATCCAGGTCGAAATAGTCCTTTAAGAGGTGGATTGCACAACGTTACTTAAACTCCCTTTTCGTTGGCACTCGAGTCCCTAAAGGGCCTTGGGGTAGGAACGTTACGTCTCTTACCATTACGTTACTTAAACATAGACCCAAGGGGCTTAGTTATGCTAGGAAGCAGAAGTCGATCATGATTCGAAGTTTCTCGATTCTCATCCTATTTCGATTCAATGAGACGTTATTATCAGATCGGAGCATCCTAAGTTGAAATCATTGGAGTAATGGGCGGGTCTTCGGACCAACATGAGCTCAAGGCGGTGTTGAATAAGGTTAATGGCTAGACAATTCCAAAATATCTTAAGAGTAATCGTGGTTGCGCTATGAAGTGGCCTTGTTGCGGATCTTATTCCATGTAATATCAAAGAGTGAAACTTTAGGCAATTTATATTGCACCCTAAGGGAATCTATTCCAATAACTAACCATGGTAATTTCCAGTCATGTTCCAAGTGAAAAATAATACCTTCAGATGTCATTTCAGGCATCATATTATTCTGAAATATCTTGATTCCTATGTGCTAAAACAGCATGAGTTGTTGTACACCAGTGAGCCTGAGTTGTTTCTATGAAGCTTTATTTGATGTTAAACAATGATGGTAGTGCAATGCAAGGAAAGTACCATGCAGGAACACTTTAAACCCAGAAAGGTTGCTGGAGTTGAAAATAATTTTTTTGATAATTAGCTTCTCATACAACCAGACTTACCTGTCTTTATCTATCCGTCTTCAGATCTGATATTATGGTGTGAGTTTGACGGTTCCAGATGTGGGTTTATAATTTTTAAACGTGCAGTTTATGGTTTTATAAAAAGGAGAGCAGTAGAGTTTGATTCTGGAATAGAGGGGCAGTAGGCAGTGGTGCTTGCTACTGTTGTTGCTTGTCGAATATGGTTAGACTCTCTTCTGCACAGACAGTATTTAATTGCTGCTTTTAAGCTCATATTAGCCCACATGTAGGTAAATGCTGGTAGGGATGGCAATGGATCAGATATGGATTGGGTGGAGGCATATCCATATCCATTTATTTTATCACCATCCATATCCATATCTATATCCATTTACCTAAGCTTCATCCATCCATCCATATCCATATCCAATGGATGAAGCGGGTGAACTGATATCCATATCCAAATTATTTAAAAGTTTATGCATAAGAACTTAGGAAATTTTGATGCCAATAATCCAAACTTTGGGCGGTCCAACAAAATAATCCCACATTTAGAAATTGACAAGAATAATCCCACATTTACCTTCGTCCCACAATAATGGGCTAAGTGACATCTCCATTAACTCCCAGTTACAAAAATGATGACGTAATAGGGGTTTGTTACTAATGTCATTGAACCGTTTGCTTCTTAACCCTTGCCATGTCATTATTTCCGTAACTTGGAGCTAACGAAGATTCATTTAACCCATTATTGTGGGATGGATGTACATTTGAGATTATTCTTGTTAATTTATGAATATGGGATTATTTTTGTTGGACCACCTAAAGGTTGGAATATCGGCGTCAACTTTTCCAAAAACTTATTTTTAGATTATTTTTTCTTGACCTTGTGATAATTAACTTCAAAATAACTAACTAATGCTAAATAATACATATCAAAGATTAAAATAAACACACAAATGTCTCTAGAAGTATAAAGTGTTGTCAATGTTAGGAAAATTCTTTATATATGTGACCTTATTTATGTATTTTTTTAAAAATAATATTAGTAAATGGATATGGATATCCAGCGGGTGGATTAATGGATGATAAACCATCGTCCATATCCGACCCGCCTTTCATCCATTTAATGTCATCTATATCCACCTATATCGGATCAGGTGGACTGAATATCCAATGGATGCAGATGAGATTGCCATCCCTAAACGCTGGGGCAAACATGAGTTTTTGTTTCACCAATATACTTGGACCTCCATGCCAACATACTGGTATCAAATTTTTTTGATGTCTATCCAAACAGAATTTTTTGAGTTCTCTCCGTACATGTTGATAGTTTATGTCTTTTTGTTATTCATTATTACTATTGTACTTGTTATTGTTACTCATAAAGTAATCGCTTTGATGTTTGCAGGTCTTGAGTGTTTGCCTGTTGGCTGAAATGAACAAAGGAAGGAGGTCTATTTGGTACCCTTATCTAATGCAGTTGCCCAGAAGCTATGATACTCTAGCAACTTTTGGTCCGTTCGAAACAAAAGCATTGCAAGTTTGGTTCTGACATTAGCATTTCATTGACTTATTCTCTCTAATTTTTTATTGTTTACCAGCACTGCTAGTTTGCTTCCAACATTGGTATTCTATTTATTNAAAAAAAAAAATCAAATGTTGAATGTCTGATAAGAAAATTAGGATTTTTTTTTATTTTTTATTTTTATTTTTATTTTTTTTTTAATTCTAATTCATTCGTTTTCTTGCTATCAAGATGTTTCTTATAGTCATCTGCTGAATTTATGAATCATAGGTAGATGAGGCTAGCTGGCTAACCGAAAAAGTTACATCAAAGGCTGAGTTAGATTGGAGAGAAGCTATTGCATTGATGGAACAACTAGAGCTGAAACATCACCTTGTGACCTTGAAAGCTTGGCTATGGGCTTCTGCAACGGTGAGGACTTAACTAAGCATGTTAAATTGTTAATTGAAAGAAAAGCCTGTAATGCTTCTTTCAAAGTCCATCTGTGTTTACGTCACAGTGAATATGCATATGCTCGAGGACCTATGTTGTAATGTATTTAGCTGTGTGGAAACATCTTTGAACATAATAATCACTTGAGCATGGTCTCTGGGGTGGCTTACTTCGTCAGAAGCAAGAAGTAGGAGCAGGGGCAAAGCTGCAATCTTACAAAAGAGGGGACCTGCTTAAGTGAGAGTCGAACCAGTGCGCTAAACCATACTCTATCAATATTTAGCTGACTTTGGTGCCACAT
>BSSO01006930.1:0-11461 GCA_030267885.1 Mesembryanthemum crystallinum | reverse complement strand
ATATAAAGTGAAAGATGAGGGAATAAAGTTTTAGAGGCAAATATAAGGAGGGTTATTTTTGTAACATGTGTGACAATTATTGGCCAAATAAAGGAGTGGAAAGTATTCATGGACGTACCAAAGAGGAAAGTGAAAAGTTTATTCAAGGACAGAGGGAGTAACATTGTTCAAAATAGGGGAAAAAAGACAATGCAGTTAGTTATTTACCCCGATATACTACTCTCTTACTTGTTTTTATCACACCAATAAAGTAGGGGTAAATTGGACAATAGACTACTTTTCCAACTTTTCTTGGTCTTTGTATAAACTAATTTTGTTAATATTTTCACGAGACGAATAGAGTATTACATTTTACTTATTAGCATTTTTAGGTGTTATGTAATTTGTAGATTTGCACCTTGGTAAAACATCAAGATGAAAAAAACTAAAATAAATAACATGTAGTTCAAGTGATAAAGAGTTTGTAACCCTTTAAATAAGGTGTTTCACATGCAACTCTCAAATAACATTAGCCTCGTTCTAATGGTCAACCATATGCTTCCATTAATATAGTAAGAGAGAAAAACTAATATGCGTGTTTCATTATAATACGAATTTATGCTATAAACTATGATTCCACTAGCAAAAGAGTAAGATTTGATTCTTTGTCTATAATCGATCCAGAAGCAAACTAGTTGTATAGTAAGTACTATATCCTGTGCATCATTCTCCTAAAGATTTGATACCATTCCTCACAAATAAATTTTGGTATTCAATATACAACACCAATAATTGCAAAAGAACGTGGTTAGCAAATACACCCTACTCCGCAATGCATCTTCAAGCTGACTCCAACAACTAACTTTTAAGGTTGATGAAGCCAACAATGCAAGTACACGGTGTGGAGCTTTGGAAGTCTGTCCAGTGGGCAGTGAGTAACTATGAAATGTTAGTTGAGCTATCACCTATCAGTTATGCCCATCACCATATAAGGTCCTGTATTTTTACTAATGCTGATCTCATCTGTGACTATAGTAGGGTATATGTGAATATGGTGATTGAAACTTAAACAAAAGTAATCAATTAACACAACGGGTGGTTGCTAAGTTGTACACGTACAACACTTGCAACATAAATGTATCTAAGTCCTTCCACTCCAAGTTTGTAAGATAGACCTCTTAACTATCGTAATCTGTTGGGACAAACGGATGAATTTTTACACCCAATCTTATCCAAATATATTTTTTTTTTCTTTTTGATCAAAAGGGGTGGGATTAATTATTAACGACAGAAATACAGTATTTAAATGCAACTATATCCGCAATAGACTCCAGCCACCTTATTCCCTTCTCGTCGTACATGACTCCAAGACACACGACGGAACAAAGCTACAATATCATAAATCTCTTCAAGAATATTTCCGAGGTACGAAATGGGGTGCTCTTGTTTGCGAAAACAAGACATGATATTCAAATTATCTCCTCGAACAACAACTTCTCAGCCACTTTGCAGAGCTATTATTAAATGGATATCGTACCTTTTTTTTTTGTTTTTTGAGGAAAAATGGATACTTCATCCATTCCCAAAAAAACATTATGTGTCTAAACAGCACAGGACATAAGCATATTGTAAAAAGCATACATGTTCGAGTATTTTCCCTACCAAGTTAAATGGGTTTTAAAATAGGGTAATTACCATTAAATGTTATATTCAAAAACAAGGTGCCCAATGAGGTTAGGATCAGGATCAGGTCCAGGTGGGAGATTTGATTTTGGAATGATAAGAGTGGAATATCGATTTATCCGAACAACTTATTAATACCGCTGTTTTTTCGCCTGGTGATTACTAGTTATGCAAGTAGCTTGATACTTTACTAGAAACAAAATTCAAAGGAAATCGAATTTCTAAACTACATTTAGTAATATTTTCCATCAGAAAGCAAGCCAACAGATCCAAATGTTTATGTTTACTCACACTTGCAAAAGTTCCATTATAGGAACCAAAAAAATGTCTGATAGACCACTAGACCAGACCAAAAAGACAGAAGAGTTGATATTAATACTCATCTAGAAGTAATACAGTACAACTCTCAGCTCTACATTCAGCTGCCAGCCAACAATCATCCACTTCCACCTTGTGCGCACTCTTATGTTTTTACCAGATCCGCGGGTCATATCCCATCCACCGAAGAACTACTGCAAATGAAAGAGACACAAGTAAACACCATTGTATTATTTGGTCTTGGAACAGTGTACATTGATGTTTTCCTAGTTTTACCCTTCTCTATCTCATCAACGGCTGCTCTTGTCGTCCTTGTCGCTCATTTGCGGAGTGTATTGACTGGTAGATGATGGTGAGTACCCAGGAGCACTAGGGGAATACCCTGCACTTGGACTGTAGAAGGGAAAAGAAACACCGAGTCATAAATAAACCCTATACTATTTCCTGGATAACAGAAAAACAGAACCATTTGGTTCACAAAATTTTACCTGTACTGTGGAGAACTCGGGCTGTAATCTGGACTTGGACCAGAATTGTATGGACTGAAAGCAGAGGGAAAGAGAAATAACTTCAATCAGATAACAAAACCATTGGAAAAGGCTACAAGCAAGCAGGAAAATCATTCTGCGAGCATGGCGATATACTGGCTGTCAATAGTCATTTTCCGACCATAGCAATCATAATGGCAAACAAGATGGGTTTCAGCAGACTTGAGTGATATTAACAGAATGTACTCTATTTTAGAAACAAATTACCAAAAGGTCAACTGTGAATGTCATAGTGTTTCGCAATGTCAAATGAAAATAACCCAGACAGATCCATGAGTCAGACAGAAGCAGTCAATCTCGGAAAAATGATTTCACATTTCAGAAAACATCCACCAAATGAACACACTTTCAATAATAAGAAAGAATAATATTTCAAACAATACCTGCTTGGACTATAGCTTGGGCTTGAAGGTGAATAAGATGGCGACGTTGGTGAGTAAGATGGAGATGTTGGGCTGAAATAAAGCGTAAAAAAAGAGTCAGGTAACATCCAGCGAACACTACTATATCAAGTCGGAATTACCGAGGCAATCTACGAGTCTATTATCGAGTATATGCTAGTGAAATAGGCCAATCAGCATGGTACAAGCCTACAAGACTCGTATAAAAAGATGACAGTCGAACAAAAATCAGAATGTACCTGTAATTTGGGGAGGTGGGACTGTAGGGACTAGATGGTGATATTCTTGGACTGCTTGGGGAGTATGCAAGTGATGGACTGTACTTGGCTGACGGATTATAACTCGGGGACGTAGGGCTATAACTAGGGGATGTGGGACTATAGCTAGGCGAGGTAGGACTATATCCAGGAGAAGTGGGGCTGTAAGCAGGTGATGTGGGGCTGTAAGAGGGTGATGTGGGGCTGTATGAGGGTGACGTGGGACTGTATGATGGCGATGTGGGGCTGTATGATGGCGATGTGGGGCTGTAGGACGGGGAGGTTGGGCTGTAGGAGGGGGAGGTGGGACTGTATGCCGGAGAAGTGGGGCTGTAGGCTGGTGAGGTAGGGCTGTAAGCGGGCGAGGTGGGGCTATAGCTGGGCGAGGTGGGGCTATAGCTGGGTGAAGTTGGGCTATAGCTGGGCGAAGTCGGGCTATAGCTGGGAGAGGTGGGGGAGTAAGACGGACTTGTGGGTGAATACGCCGGACTTGTTGGACTATAGCCAGGAGAACTGGGGCTGTAAGTTGGGGATGTCGGGCTATAACCAGGTGAAGTAGGGCTGTAGCCAGGTGAAGTGGGGCTGTACCCAGGTGAAGTGGGGCTATACCCAGGCGAATTGGGAGACAGAAGATATGGTGATGCAGCAGGAGAAAAGTTCATTCCACCAATAGCTGGAGAAAATTGGGCATCTGAGCTGGGTGAGAGTCGGAAATTTGGGCTAAACATGTAACTTGGGGACATCACACCATCATGGAAAGGTGTTCCAGAGATGGGTGATCGAGCAGGTGTCATGCCAAACTCCAAACCTTCCACGTAACTTGGGAGCTGGAGTTCAATAGCATGCTGTAACATTTCCTCGTTAAGATATAATGAACATCCACCAGTTCCAATCGGTGCAAGCTGTCCCAGCATGATGTTTTCAGTCACACCCCTCAAATAATCTGATTCGGCATACACAGCAGCATCAAGAAGAATATCCACTGTCTCTTCAAACGAGCATCTCATCAAGGGCCCAGTATCATTCCGATTGATCCCATGACGAGTAATAGCCATCAAATGTCCACGATATGTCATCGTATCACACAAAATGGCCAAATGGCGATAGTTCACATACGACCCGTCAAAGGATATGACAACACGTAGCTCGTCTAGCAAGGCCTTACGAACAGCCTCAATTCCAAGAACTTCCATGACTTCAATCAAGTGATTACTAGTCGTTCTAGTCGAATCAACGTCTTCATGACACATAACAGCCAGAAGGTTGACACCTTCAGTATCCAGCATCCACTCAGTTTCAGCCTTAAATCCTTTGTCCTCGTCAAACTTGTTCACTTTACCCTGTTTGATGAACACCTTATTGATATCTGGAATGCCTCTCAGGGCCATCTCTGTCAGCATGTTGCTCTCAATCTTTTTGAGGAACACGTCATCCTCAGCAGATTCATCCTGCATGTCTCCCTTTGGAGCTTCATCATTCATGATACGTATACGAAGTATCAACTTCTCAGCGTTGTCATCATTGAAGATACAAGTCAAATCATCCTCAAATTCTAAGTTGATCTTCTCTGCAATGTCAGCCATGCTCAGCTTCTTATCCACCATCATTTCCCGATTTAATTCTATACGAAGCAACCACGGAGAAATTTTATCCGGGGAAACCTCCTCATCTGGCATTTCAAAGTAGGACTTGACAAAGTCCACATCCTCGTCAATTATAGTGCTCATGGGATCTGGATCGTACCACACTTCAGTGGCATGCGTCACACTTCGCAGAGTAGTGTACTCTAGAGCACATTGGACAGTTTTAGCCCTTTCCTTTGTCTTACTAACGTCAGGTTTTAAATAGACTGATAGAGATGGTGTTTTAATTTTCTTGGCCACATTGATAATCTCTCTCAGTCGCGGAACACCTAGAGTGACATTCTTCGCACTAACACCAGCATAGTGAAATGTATTCAGAGTCATCTGAGTAGCAGGCTCACCAATCGACTGGGCTGCAACACAGCCAATCATTTCCCCAGGGGCAACAAGGGACTGCAAAAATCGAGACTCTATCTCACCAATAACCCACTCAAAGGCTTCACGGTTAAGTTTGAACTCCTTCAACACACGCTTACTGGCGAACGTACTTCGAAGCAAGATATTGAAGAAGAGGGTGGCATTCTTCTGTGCCTCAACACTCAAAAAGTCATCACCAGGAACAACTTTTAGCCTCTCCTGAAGCTTATCTACAGCTTCCACAATCTCCATGGGGTGCATATCCGACTTTTCTCGCATGTCAACCTTGAATGTCTTTTGTGCATTCCATAACAGCCTTTTAAGGTTAACAGGCAACGGCCAAGAGTTGTCGCCAGTAGTGGCTATCTCTGTAGCAAGTTGAAATCTATCTGCTTCAAGCTTTTGGACTTCAGCATCAAACACATTACGGAACTCTCGAATGGTCTTCAGATCATCCACATGTTCTTTTAACATATAATCAGGCTCCCAGTTGTCAGCATCAAATTCATATCTAAATGTCTTGTCAAATTCAGACTTCTTCATTTTCAGAGAATCTAACTTCTGAGATTCTATCCAAACAGCGTCCATGCCATCTTCACCGTAAAGAAACTGTATAACATCCCCCAAAGAATTCCTCACAGTTCCATCATATTTGACCATGATATCCTCCATAGCTTTAACCAATCTACGCTGTATGTAACCAGTCTCCGAAGTCTTAACAGCAGTATCAATTAGACCTTCTCTACCACCCATGGCGTGGAAAAAGAACTCTTGGGGGGTTAATCCTCTTAGATATGAATTCTCCACAAAACCACGACTTTCAGGCCCATAATCATCCTTTGTGAAATGAGGCAATGTTCGACCAACAAAACCAAAAGGTATTCGCTTGCCTTCGACATTTTGCTGACCGACACAAGCAGTCATCTGAGATATGTTGATAAAACTTCCTTTGGAACCTGCATTAACCATGGCCTTCAGGTTGTTATTTTCCGACAAACTTCTCTGAGCACTACTTCCAGCATCATCACGAGCTTTGTTCAGCACCTGAAAATTAGATCAGTTAATAACTAATACAAACATGAAAAGCACGACCAGCAAAAAAAGACTGAGCATGTCTCTGCACCTGATTCACTCTATTTTCAAATGATTCCATCATCGTACGTCCTGGTTCAGGCTCTAACTGCTTTTCCTGCGCAGTTCTTATAAGATTTTTCACTTCGTTTTTGGCTTTAGAGATGGTGTCATTGATGACTTCCATTGTTGCTGCATCAGCAATCGTATCCCCAATCCCAATGCTAAAACCATTCTGTAGAAGCCAATAATTAACAAGCCACTGCGTGTGGCCCAAAAACTTGCGAGCTGCATCTGGGCCAACTTCTTCCCTGTATTTGAAAAAGAAACACGAACTAGGCTTAGAAAATTTGTTTTACAGTTGAATCATTTTGTTGTTCATTCCCAGTAGAGATAAAAGAGTTTATTGACAATTTTCAGTTTGGATTGCATTTGAGTTAAGTTTGAGTTAAGTCAAAATATGCTTACTTATAGTTTAGTATATACAATGATCACATTTCAAATCATCATGGGGATCTAATGAGGGTTTAATGAGCCTCACGAGAGGCAAAGGCTGATGACGATGATAATAGTAATAATAGTAAAAGTTAAATTATTTGGCTCAGCAAGCAAAAACACTAGGCCATCGTACTTATAATAAGCCAAATGCACAAAACATGTGAAGAAAAAGCCTTGGATTATAATGGACTATGTCATGCTTATTTACGGTGGAGTACAGACAATGATTGCAATTTTAATCATGGGTCTAATGGAAACAACCTCTTGCCTAAGGGTTTAAAGCTACCATACATTTGAGACCCATCCATCCCCCCTTCTGCAAAGATGCAAGTCTCATGGGAGGCGAGGGGGTAATGATAATGATTAATCAATTAGCTGAGCAACAACAATCACCAGGCTAAATAGATTTAATAAGTAAAATGCACAAATAAGTGGAATTAGCATGGAAATTTTGACTTCAAACCATCATAAGCAACTCAAGCAACAATTAACTTTCATTACAGGCTATAATCTGGGAGCACTAACATGGATCGTGCCAACACATATCAACTCTACTTATGTAAGTCTCCAATATTATGAGGGGAAGTGGCAAAGGATGAGCAAATCTGACTAGATGCAAGGCCGAGCTGCTCTAATTCACACATTTCATCGGCTTTAAAAGCTCAAAATATGTTTAACCTAACACTAAAGTAGGGAACTTCACATAAAACTCTGAAAAGGTCACTGATAGATGAGTATTGTGATCTTGCCCTCAATGAAACATGGACAGAAAATTAAAAGATAATGAACATCTCTATCGCAGTCATAAAAAAAAAAATAAAAAAAAAATAAAAAAGAATGTACCAAATGACATGAATCAAACTCCCACTTGATGTCCCTAGAGTCTTCTTGCACACCGTGCCAGATAGTAGCTCCCCTCTCTCAATTAGTACTCTAGTATCACCAGGAGTAAGAAACCCTGTTTCTGTTTCCTGATGCCACGCTGCAAATCTGATGAGATTTATCTGCTTTGGTATGATAAGATTAAAAACTTGCTTTCCCGTCCATATAGGCCTGGGCTTTAAAATTGTAGGCTGAGGAACTTTCCCATCAAAGTCTTCCCACCACATAAGAGTGTTCATAAAGACATCCTGTCAAAATACAAATAGAACACAAAATAACATTATTAGTATAGATAATTAATATACTGACACCAATGCTAACCACAGATAAAAAAGGAAAGGGNAAAAAAAAAAAAAGCGTGCATATAATCACCTTCTCTATAAATGTATCCCTCTTTGTGATTTTACGGCAACCTAGAAGAGTATCCTGCACAATTCCCATAACAGGCCTGTTGGCTTGTGGAGAGACAATACATTTAGGAACCATCATAAGCTCCAGAACCTCTGCTCGGGTCTCAAAAGATTGAGGAACATGCATGTTCATTTCATCGCCATCAAAATCAGCATTATAAGGCGAGGTAACAGACAAATTCAAACGAAATGTAGAATAGGGCATAATTTTTATTCTATGACCCATAATGGACATTTTATGGAGACTGGGCTGTCGGTTGAAAAGTACAAAGTCCCCATCATTGAGATGCCGTTCAACCTGTAAATACCAAAAACAAATCCAAGTAAATCTACAGTTATGCCTTACAAGCAAACAGAATAACAGGCAACTACAGATATAAGAGCCACACCTTGTACCCAAGCTCCAAATGATGATCACTACTCTTCTTCAAATAACGAAGATCAAGCCTCTGGCCATCATCCCTAATAATATACTTGGCACCGGTTTTACCAGGAGGAGGATGAGGACCATTATCAACAAGCTCTTTTAGCCTACATGATGAAATTACATAAGAATTCTAGTAACATGTGCAACAAAATAAACAAGGAAAAAATGTCAAACCTTTCAATGTTATAAGGAGTCACGGTCTCAGGATATGTTAGATTCAATGCTATACTCCAAGGCACTCCTAATTCATCAATGTTGATAGTAGGATCCGGAGTAATGACAGTACGTGCTGAAAAATCCACTCGTTTTCCCATCAAGTTGCCTCTTATCCGACCTTCTTTGGCTTTCAGCCTGCTGCATATTGATTTGATTGGTCTACCTGAACGCTGTGTAGCCTAAAAAATAACATGGTAACTCAGCTCCCTCTAGATTTCTAAACATACCCACAATGACAGATTATGGGGCAAAAGAGAAACTTACCCTTGGCTGTCCAGGCAGCTCATTGTCGAAGTATGTAGCAATATGAAATTGAAGCAACTGCGCAAACTCTGATATGATGTGCGCAGGTGCCCCATTCCTCTCTTGTCTTCTCAAGTTATCATTGTGCCGGATTATCATAGCTAATTGATGGGTCAGATCATCCTACAAAAGGCATTGCAAAGAATAACCACGAAAATTATTATGGAAGCGGAAATAAACCAGCAAGGAGACTAAGGACTGCCACATAGAAGATGTAACACAAATGAAGACTTGCCTCACTCCTCGAAGAGGTATCCATCATTACTGATGGTCTTACAGGAGGTGGAGGAATTGGCATAACTTGAAGAATCATCCAGTCTGGGCGAGCATATTTGGGATTGAAACCCAGCAACTGACAGTCTTCATCACTTATCCTCTTCAGGACACTTAGAACCTGGTACAGATGAAGGTGCGAGACATGATAAGCTCAAATAAAGACATGGCCAAGAGACAAATAGTGTACAATAACACAAACCTTTTCAGCAGAAAGCTGCTGCTTCCTCTCAACAGGTTCAGGAAGTTGCTCCTGCTCATCACTTTTTTTCTTTGTCATTTTGTACTCCGCAATGATTTTCATACCTTCAATAGTGAAGGTTGGTTGCTGCGCACCACAGCCTCCACGGCTCCTTTTAACTGGCTCCTCATTATCCTGACCTTGCACATCTATTTCATCACCTCCCTCACACTTCTTTTTGCTTTTCGAGGCCTCCAAGATTCTCTTTAGCCTATTTTTGGGATTTCTGATTTTTAATGCAGTTTTAAATTTATGCTCCTCCTGCAGAAATCATAGTATTTAGTCTAAATACAATATTACAACTCGAGGGTGTTATAACACATCTAGTCCAATACCACAATAGAACAAGATTGACGCGGACGGTAATACAAAGGCAATGAAAGCAAGCTTGAATATCGAAAAGAAGTATTAGAACCATGCCAAACAATTTAAGTCCAAATGATGAACAAAAAAAGTTCAACTGGCCTGCTCTTGATCTCACAAGAGCAACTGGAAAAACTATATAAGATAGATGATCACAAAGCTACTCAATTGATGGGAGAAAGGCTCAGCTTGGTCGAAGCAAATACCTTCTCCACTTGTGATCAAACCACACACCCAATATCTTCAACTATTGAAGAATAGAGATTTGTATTTAACATATATGCCACAAGCTCATTGTAACCATTCATTACTGGTAAATGGTAATTCTATTAAAACAGTTCACCATTTCTATTACCTACCTTCTAAACAGTCACCAATTGCAGATTTTCCATAACAGAACTATAATGGATAACTAAAAGAAAGCCCGCGAACGCCACTAAATTGGCAGGCAAATAGACGGCGGCATTATCACACACAATATGCACATCATACGGTGGTAAAAATGCACAATTGCACGTATATGGACATCATACTGCCCAGCAAATCAATTGATTCACCTCATCAGCTAGAATCTTGGAGCAATTAAAGCAAACGCAACGCATGATGCTAAGGACAGTCTTCAAGAAACCAATGTGAAACATGGGCTTGGCAAGCTCAAGGTGGCCAAAGTGACCGGGGCACTCGGCCATGTTGGCAGTGCAAGTGTCGCACTTCATTTTCCGATCAATGGTCCCAAGTCGAGGATCACTGAGACCCCCCGGCTTTGGCTTCCCCCTCTCCGTCGTCTCACTGAATTCAACTTGAATCACCGACATTTGCCGCTGCAATTCGAACAACATAATCAGAGATCAAAACAAAATTCACAAACATATTCGAATTTGAATCAGGTTTAAGCTGAAACTAGGGTTCTCGAGGGGCATTACGATCTCATCGGGGCTGAGAATTCCGAACTGGATCATATGTACTTTGGCGACCTCCGCCGGCGAGTAAGGGAACCGCGTATCCATTGGCGGCGCTAATTGATAACAACCAGAGCTATAATAACAAAAAAGAAATTGAGAAGAAAACCCAGAAATCAAAAACAAAAACTAGGGTTTCGACAGAAAGAGAGAGAATTCGAGAAACTGTTTTTCCGTTTGTTGTGATTCTCTCCTTCTTTTTTTTTTCTTTGATTGTTCCCGCTTTTACTACTCTAGTCTACTGTCAGTTCAATTTTTTTTTTTCAGAATTTTGGATTGGTGGGGAAGAACGAGATCTCTCTTTCTTCCTCTTCTCTCTCGCTCTGCGGCGGATGAGAGAATTGTGAAACGGGATGAATGCCAACCCCTCGAGGTGTATTTATAGACGAGGAGGCCCTTTTGGGTTGAGGCGGTTTATCGAAATTTTCGGTTGGCGATTTACCGGAAATACCCTCGTAATCAGAAACGATATTTTAAGGCCCATTACCATCGTCCGGCCCATGGCCCATCTACCTGTTGTGATTTATAATCGGCCCATCAAAAAGGGTATAATCGGCAAAATACTTTTTTATTGAAATCTAACTTCTCATTATTTAATACCAAAGGTGAAAGCGAATCTATATAATTAGATT
>BSSO01006929.1:0-11464 GCA_030267885.1 Mesembryanthemum crystallinum | reverse complement strand
CTATTTTTTGGCCGGAAAAGAGAGTAAGGGGGGACTAACAGGACGGAAATTTTTTAAAAGGTGGTTCCCCACCAAAAACATTTTATAAGGGGGGACTTCACAAAAAACTCTATATATAAGGGGGTTCCCCGCAAAAAATCCTTTAAAATAAGTTGTCATTTACTTGTATATCCCAGATGAATAATGGAATATATATACTCCCTCCATTTCATTAAAATTTTGACGCTTTAACATTATGCGGTTTTCAAGATGATAATTTGAGTATGAATAATTGTATTTATATAAACTCGAAAATTTATAAAAATTTGATATTCTGAAAATACTAGTATTTAAGATGAATCTAAAAATATTAATTTTACATTGAAAATCATTATACTTTTTCATATATTAATGGTTAAAGTTTGAAAATTTTGACTTTGCAAAATCAAGGCGTAAAGATTTTAGTGAAACGGAGGGATCGGAGTAATAGCTAAATTTTAGATTTGAAGGTACAATAATTAGCAATGTGACAACTAAATCTGAATAGACAAAAACAATGCATGATATACGAGTATAAGTCTTGCAACAATATCAGTATGTGATTAGTTGCAAGTGTACATACCATATATCAATAGTAGGGACATGTTGAATGATGTGAAGATCTTCTCCTGATCTTCTTTTGCTTCCTCTTCCATCTTTAGTTGTTTTACTTGTAGTACTTTCGTTGCTACTACTATTATTCCTTATTGTTACACCTACTTCTCCATCATCCTCTTGCCATCCTAGCCGTTTGCAAAAGGTTAGAGGCATACTTAAAGTTAATAGCCTTTGAAGAGTAGTGATTCCCTTGAGTCCTTCGGGAAGTCGTCGCAATTTAGGGCAATAACTAATCTTCAAAACCTTCAAACAAGGAAGTGCATGTTCTTCGATTCTCCATTCCTCCAAGTTTGGCAAGTTATAGAGCGTCAGCTTCTCTAGTTGTGGAAATGCATACGCCTTGACTTTTAGTTGGATTCCCTCGTATGAATCCGACCATAGACGGAGAAACTTCAAATATGGAAGTTGTCCTAGAGTAGTCATCCAATCTTGCGTTTGGAAACGACTTCTCCATAGTTCTAAGTCAACAATGTTGAGGGGGAATCGGAGTGGTTTTGCTATCGAATTGTCTTCATGTATCCGCCCATCTAAAGCTAGTTTCCTCAAATTTTGACAGCTCTCGAGTTTCTTCATATCAAGTTTCAAATTCTCATCATCTAACCAATCCAAGTCCAATGATCGAAGAGAATCGAACATAATACTTGGACATTGATATATTGCCTCGAGTTGCTCCACGCTACTCATGTTGCATACCTTTAGTCTTTTAACGCCTTCGCTTAATCTTCTCATCTCCTTGATCATCCAGTTCCCTGCATTTATCGCCTTCAGTGTTTGCAGACGCTTTAACTTGTGAAGGCCAAAGTTCTCGGTCAATATTTCTTCACGACCGCCTAAATACATATGCCGAAGTAGGGTCATATTTGACACACTGAAAGCCACCTTTCCTTTATCTACGTTCCATCTAAGATCCAAGGTCAACAAGTTCTTTAGCTTTCCTATAGCTTTGGGGAACATCTCGATGTTGGTAGCTTTTATTGCCAAGAACCTAAGATGTATCAAATTCCCTATTTCCTTCCATAACATCCCAGTTGAAGTTTCAATTCCCCAAAGATTTAGAACCCGCAACGACTTGAAATTCTTGTATATATGATCAATGCACAATCTCACCTTCTCATAAGAATCGATTTTAGACATATAAGGACCAGACTTTCCAAATCGAATAAGAGACCTTAGATGTGGGTTTTGAGTTGCTAGAGAGATTCTGCAAAACAAAAATAACATAACACATTTAATGTGTGGTTACAATTTAGAAAATTTACTTTGCACATATAATAGGTGAAAATTAAAATTAATCTTCTGCGCAAAATAGACACGATAGAAGTTGATAAAGCATCATAAGTAATATATATCATGTATGTACGCATACCCAGAGTGAAATGTTGCTCGACGTGCTTGTACAGCTGCTACCCTTGCCTCAAGTGTGGGCTGATCCACAGGAGTAAATACGTCAAGAAAGCTTTGATCTTTGGCCTTTGCAATGCAAAAGTCTCTCAAAAGATCGTGGAATCGGAACCTTTTAGCAACTCCTGAATAGCTTCTACTTACAACTTGAAGTATGCAACGTAGAACCAACTCGTTAAGACATCGGTTTGCTACATCTTCCAATGTCTCTTGTCCGCGTTGTTGATCCTCTGTCACTAGCCCTTCTGCGATCCACAACTTGGTCAACAAGCCCGCGGATATATCAACGTCTTGGGGATAAACTCCCAAATAAAGGAAGCATGGTTTCAAATGAGAAGGCAAGGTTACATAGCTTAGTGCTATTATCTTATCTACTGTCCCATATTCCAATATATTACTACCACATGCCTTATTGATAAGCTCCCAATCACCAGGTGATTGTTGTGCTTGCAAAAGACCAGCCAATGTGACAAGAGCTAGTGGCAAACCACCACATTTGGCAACCATTTCCTTACCCACACGACAAAAATTTGTAACATCATTGGAGCTAGCATTATGTCGCCCATCAATAGCTATCCTACTAAACAACTCCCAGCTTTCCTCGGCATCTAGAAGTCGTGGTTCGAGAACAAAGCAATTAGGGCATGCATAAGAAGGGACTTGTAGCATTCGTGTTGTGATTATTATCTTGCTACCCATATGGTGCGGAGGGAGTGCATCACGAATCTCATCCCAAGCTTTTGTTTCCCAAGTATCATCAAGAACTAAGAGATAAGGTTTATCCTTGAGAAAATCATAGATCATCTCAACCAGCTCTCTCTCACTCCAATTCCAATTTCTTACATATTCATCGCCTACGCCTCTAGTCTTACTTAAGATCTCATACAACACATCTCTCCTACTCCATTGGTGAGAGATAGACACCCAAGCTCTATGCTTAAAATAACACTTAACATCCTGATGATGAAATACCTTACGTGCCAATGTCGATTTTCCAACACCACCCGTTCCAACAATCCCTATCACCCAAGACTTACTGCTTGCGTCTGTGAGTTGTTCCACCAACGTCTTGACATGATCGTCAAAACCAATAACGAAATCAACCTGAGTATGTGCATAAGTCTCCAGCATAAACGATTTGTTCCTCGGTGTAAGATTAGCACTTCTGATACCCACCACCCTGTATCTATTAAGCCTTGCATTCGCTTCTTTAGCTTCCTCGGTAATGGCATCTATCTGGTTCCGAGTTAGGTAGATCAACGGGCTTTTGATAATCAAACGAACACCCGTCATCAGAAGTGACCGACCACCTTTTCCCTTAACTTGAAGGATGTAAGTGTCAATAACATCTTCAGCTAGAAAAGCAATCTGTCGTATTTTCTTGGTGAAAATAGCGAGTTGCTGATCTGTTTCTTGACGATAAGCTTGTTGCTGTGCCTGATCAGATTCCTCCAGAAGACCAAACATGCACACAAGCTCATCTTGGAGGCGACGAACTTGATCTCGCACACCATACAGATATTTTCCTTCCTGAATCAACCATATGCCGATCCACTTACTCGCAGAAATCACAGCGGAGGCATCCATTTTTTTTGGGGGGTTTTTTTGTCGAAACAGAATCAGAGAAGGCAGGTCTTTTGAATACCCTGACTTATCAAGTGTTGTGTGTAATGTCTAGCTAATGGATGATTCACTGCAATTTATAGCTTCTTGTTTTCAGAAACATTTCAACATTTAGCACATGGGCTGCTAGCATGGACCGTCGCCTTGAATTAGTAATGATAACTTTGTTTGCTAGCATTTATGAACATTGCTAGTTTGTTATAGTACCTTGCATGATAACTAATAACGTCGTTTTTTTTTTTGCTATAAGAAGCAGTCAAGCACTTGCGTGTTATAAGCAGGTAACTGTTTGCCTGTCCTGTTTGTGCCTGTGGCTGTTATTAAACTTAGCTTCCCTAATGAGTAGCAACAAAATGTAGGTAAATTTTATACTTAGCTATTTTAAAGACCAATCCATTTGATTCACGTTTTATAAGCTTGCTCAAATTCAATTATTACTCTCTTGAACCCGACTGCTAGCGCGCTGTTTACATTCATCTTCATTAGAAGCCATGCAATTCAGGAAGTGCAATTTCAGAGGTACTTCGTGATTCTTAGATGGTGATGTTATCCTAGTTTTTAGTCAAACTCCAAGTCCCTTTACATGTATAAAACAATCAGCTTCACATAGTTGTAGTTTGAATTGCTAGTATGTTGCTATGAGTTAATGACTAAGTGCAGCAAAGACTTTATTTTCATGTTGATCTGGTTACTGTTTTCTTGGACCTCTGCTTGTGGCTGATATTAAGTTCCTGGAAAAAGAAGAAACAAAAATGACCTAGCTTGTAGGATCCAAAACTTAGCTAAATTTTCAAGAAAGCGATGTCGTGTGGCGTGTAAATAGAGGCAACCGAAGGTTTTTTTGATGATTTTGCACGAGGTGAGCTGGGATTGAAAGCGTCTAATTAGGGTGTTATCAAATAATTAGTGATGTAGGGTTCAGTTTATGAGATAATATGTCTATAACATTATTCAGAAATTGTTGGCGAATTAGTAGTTGGATTAGGCACGCAAATTTTCTTGAAATCCAAGTGCATGTTCTTCATTGAACCAGCGAGTATACTAGGATGTTTCACCATCAATTTGAGCGTTGCGTGGATACCTAGGGCTGTAAATTGACCGAGCCGACCCGAGTATCTCTGTGCTAAAATAGGCTATCAAATAGGTGTTTGTGCTCAGCTGGTTTATTATCGAGTTATATTTGTCCAAGTACTTCACGGGTAGCTTGCGAGTACAGAAGCTTGTTTATAGTTGGAGAGGCACAATAATGTACTCATCAGAGTAGAAACAAGTCAAGGAGGAGGATTTCGTACTCTGCTCATTTACTACATGACTATCAGATTGTTGCTCGTGCTCGACTCATTTTTCATCAAATGAGCTTTGATCAAATATGTTCGCAAGTTGCCCACGTGTAATGCACATAGATAAGAAAAACTGACTCAACACCATAACATGGCATGACACATACATGAAATAGGATTAAGACTTTTATACGTTTAATTGAACAATTTAGCAAATTACCCATTCAATTAGGCGGGTTAGAATAATCTGGAGATTTTGAACACGAAATTGACGTTCTCTAACACATAAATTTGAACATGTCAAGACTCAAGAATCAACTCCCTTGACTAATATTATTACAAATGAAAATTAATGTGTAACCAAACACTTTCCCGGCCTTTAGTCCATAAACTTATCAATACATCATTGGAAGTTTTAAGAGAGTTTCAATTTTCTTTAGTGTTGTTTCATTCATTTCTTAAATTATTTTGATTTTTTTCAGCAAATAAAAGTTGAGAAAAATTGGTTAATCGGGTCAAGTGTTGAGCATATTCAACATGTTAATATTGAATGTTTTTGACCCGTTTATACTCGACGCGAACACAATACGACACAATACTACCTATTTGCTAGCTCTAAATGTAAATGTTAATTTTCATATGAACGTAACTACTTTTACCCCATGAGAGAGTATACAAACAGTTAATCGTATTTCCCAAAATTCAATACTTCCATGATAAGATGTGATATCCCGCTGTGTAAAAACGATCAAATTTATAATCACATGTGATGAATAATGTCAAGGATAATACAAACCCCACGGATTTGTGCTGTTGTATGTTGAAGTTGTTGCATTGATATCTGTCCTTGCTTCATCAAGCTGATTTCTTACTGGCACTTGTCACCTCAACTTGCTCATGATATTACATCCTCTTTCATCGTACAACAAACAATTTTGAGGGAATTGAATTATAGTATGACCCGAATTTGCTACTTGTGGTCCTGATTGAATGCCGATCAATTCAGTATGTTGGTCACTACTGTCACACTTCTTGTTGCCTAGTAAAATGCTCATCTAAGCTTTATCATATTGATCATATATACTACAAGACATCTGTATATCTATGAATACTCCTTTACAACAACGAGTACAAAATCTTGTTTTAAATGTGACACATCCACTAACGGTGTTTTGGGACCCATCGTCCTTCTATGTATATTTAAAGATTTACAAGGAAATCTACAATTATGACAGACCCATTTTACAACTGGATTTCTCGCCGTAAAAGGAGGTTAGCATGATTTTAGATTTCCTTGCAAGTCTTTATGAAAGATACTACAGGCCCCAATATATCATTGTTGCTTGTCACATTTAAGACGAGATTTTATTAGATCCGCCGTAAAAGGCTTGTTGTAATAGACAAATTTCTTGTGGTGTTTGTTAGAAATTTAATCCCATTGATTACAACGACAACACATCAATAATTGAACATATTGTCAAGAACATAAATAATTCATAATAGGAGAACAAGGCACGCAATTACGTGCAAAATCCCAAACTAGGTTCAAACCACATAGCAGAGGAAAAAAAATTCACTACTATATCAAAGGAGATTACAAACAAGAAACTTTCTCACACAAAACTATGTCTCTTAAATATCACAACGCTCTCTAAATAATATCACAACGCTCTCTAAATATTTAGAGAGCGTTGTGATATTTAAGAGACAGTTTTGTGTGGGAATGTTTCCTATCTTGTAATCTCCTGTGAAAGAATTAGAGCACCTTACAAGAACACTCAAAGGAGGAACATTTTCACATCTTGGCGATCTCTCAACCAGTTTAAACCCCAAAAAGTAACTTATATAATTAGCATGATGCGATGATATATATATAGGCAACTACATAACCCTCAAACAGGCCAACTAGGTTTAGGTCTCTCTAGCAGTCATCAGGGGTGTAGACAACTTAGGAAACTTTCCATAAGCTTATTCGATCCCTATGGAATCCTCCAACCACAATGCATTCTCGCCTCAAAACAGATCCGAACACCGACCGGGCGGATATGGTGCCCGGTTGGGCGGCCCTAAAACCACCTCAAATTTAGTCACTGACTCACTACCCAATTGGACGTACGGCCCTGAAACCTCTCTGGATCGAGTCACTGACTCGTTGCCCGGGTGGGCCACTATGCTGCTCGTCCTGCCGGTACTTCTACAGGCTCTTGAACGTCTTTTTCGCCTTCCTCTCAACCGTTGCTTTCTTGCATATCATCTACCTTGATTAGCCTTTGAGATTAACTAATGAATTCTATTCTATCGTAACTGTGTTAGAAAGTAGCAAACCACAAGTTCATAATCTCTAGCGGCTCAAAGAGTATTACTTCTTGACAGGGTTGTTTGCCAATAAGCTAGCTAGTACGTAGCACTATTAGTTGTTTTCACATCTTGATGGATATAGCTCCAATCTATTTGGACATTGTATTATCCTGATAGGTTTAGACTCAAAACAAAGAAGTCTAGCTATAATATGCTATTCTTGGCAAAGTTCGATTAGGAGATTGACTTGAAATGTAATCAGTGCATGTTCCACATTGAGCATGTGATCATGATGCTTTCTCACAACTCTTCGGATTCGCTGAAACTTAAATAGAGCTGTCCTGGCCTACATAATCACTCCTCTCTTTCGACCACTTATAAAATTTTCAAACAATAAGTGATAATTTTATATTAAATAAGTGATATTTTTTCGAACATATAATAAGTGATACTTTTACACGGAAAAGTAATGCTTTTGGCCATCCAATACAAAATCATTTCGCACAACCGTTCCTTTTTTTTGGGGGGTGTGCACATATGATAGTAAGCTCTTTATTACAGACTAGCTAGATGTAAAAGTCAAAACTATAAATTTACATTCCAAAATTTAAATCCATTTTTTAAACACAACGTTGGAGAACTCTCAACGGGATATTCATTTTAGGATATATCTTTGAATTGTTACGTATTTGGTAGTTTGGTACCGTTTTAAATTCTATGAGATGCACGGAACAAAAATTCTTGAGTTATAATATAATGCAATATTGGGTTTCTTAACGCTTTTGGGATTTTTTCCGTGAATATGTCTTATAGGGGAAGAGCATATTTTGTCATAAATATTAGGATATAAATAATTGATTGGTCCTCCAACTATTAGATTTAACTTTTGGTTAAGTTGGTTTATTCACATGGTATATATAGTTGAGCTTTCTAAGGTCAATGTAGTTTGAGCCTTTGCATGATCCACGCTTCAAGCCCAAGGACATTCGCGTGGAGGGCGTATTAGGAGACAAATAATTGATTGGGCCTATTTTAGTTTAATAAGAAAAACTCTATTTTATGTGACCCTACGAAAATTTCTATTGTATTGAAGATCGCTGCACTTAAATCTACTGCTGCTGGTGGTATTGTCACTGTGATGGGGTATAAGATGGTTGTTTTTCTGTACCAGTAACTGGTTTGAAAGCATTGATTGTCATATATGATGAATTACGCCAACGGACCTTTAGNTTTTTTTAATGCGAAACTGCGAAGCAATCTTTTGTTTTCATGGACGTTTTCCATTTGGAGCTGGTATCATCCGACATTTGATGTTTTCCAATTTTAATTCTTGATGATTGAGAGTTCACAGGAAGCTTGTGATTGGAGTTATTACATAGCTAGAATTGATAGTTACCGGCCAGTACTACAAAACCTTGTGGACCGTCCAGAATGACAGCAGAACATGTAATCACTTTCTAGCTCATCAATGTAGTGGTATTTATATGTTGATGAGCTAGAAATTGACTATATGTTTAGCTTAGGGGCGGATCTAATAAGACCTTATTGAAAATTGACTATATGTTTAGCTAGAAATTGACTGTATTTTTTTTCTGCTGAACGGTATTGATTTAAATAAATGGCAATATGTGAATGTGATAAAATAAAATAAGTTGCACAATTAAAATGATTGCAAAATGGGAACAATAAATGAACATAATCACTTTGAAGAAACAACCAAAATTGCATATCCATTTTAAATATGACTAGACATCAACGAACTTCACGAAAAACACCACCAATTACACACATATGAAACCAATTCAGCATAACGTATAACAAATTCTTATGTTACATAATATCACTGGGAAAACAAGAGTTCATTTTCTAATCGAAGTGGGGCACTTTTTAGTTATATGAATTTTGTACAAGTTTTTTCAATAAAACTCAAACCCTTTTTCTGTCCAAGGGGTTCCTCGGACACCCCTTGGACCAAGGTGTATCCGTCACTATTTCCACTAAGCTCGGGGCTCTGGTTATGGCTAGTATTGATCTTTATCTCCTCAACTAGACTCAAGAATGCATCACACATAACGGTACGTCGTAATTGACTCGTCGATGGAAAATTACTACCCTTATTACTATGAAAAAGGACAGTCAATAACGGATTACTATCCTTATTACTATGAGGACGATTCATCTGTTGCAAATCTATAGGCGGGCCAAGGTCCATGGATACAGGATATGGCCCAAGGTTGCTATTGAAAAGCGGCTGCGGGTTATGACCCATGGGAGGAGCAACACCTTGGGATTGGGATGTTAACTGGACCGATCCACCCGTGTTGTTGCTACGAAAATCATTGAGTTTTTGTATGATCATGGGTGCTTTTCGCTCTGCGGATAGGGAATGTTGGCTCTGGTTCAGGCTATTATTGATCTGTATCTCCTTAGCTACACTCAAGAAAGCATCATGCATAAAGGTGCGTCGTAATTGACTCGTTGATGAGTTTGATGACCAATTACTACCCGTATTATTACTATGAAAAGGACGATTCATATGTTGCAAATCGATAGGCGGGCCAAGGCCTATGGATCCATGATCTGGGGCAAGGTTGCTATTGAAAAGAGGTTGCGGGACATGACCCATTGGGGAAGCAACACCTTGGGATGGGGGTGTTAACTGGACTGAACCACCCGTGTTGCTACTATGAAAACCATGAAGATTTTGTACGATCATGAGTGCTCTTCGCTCTGCGGGTAGGGAATTGTTACCAAGTTGCTGGCTCTGATTCTGGCCATTATTGATTGGTATCTGCTTATTGATTAGACTCAAGAAAGCATCAGACATGAAAGTGTGTTGGGATTGCCTCCTCGATGACTGATTACTAGCCGTGTTACTACTCGCATCATCGGAACTGTTGCAGTTTTGATGATCGTCAAAGCAACTGTCGCTGTAGCGCGAACTATTGCCTGGCATAATCGACATGGGAGAGATCAGAAGGGTGGATGAGGACTGTAGGAAGAAAGGGAGAAAGAGAGGTTGAGTTGCAGAGTTTGTCAAGAGTATAATAGTACTGCTTTTGCAAATTTTTCTTATAAATAAACCTCCTAGGCCAAGCTGAACATGTATATGATGTGGTATGGTGAAGTTGCTGGGAAATTTACAACAGAAAGTGTTGTTCAATGGTTATTACTTTACTTTTTTACTCTTTCTCTCCCTAGTAAAACTTTTCTTCTCTAAAGTTACAATGAAAATTCTTGGTAAACTTTTTTTTTTTTTTTTTCCGATGATTTGTGTATAAACTCAACCTATTGGTGATGTGAGGTAACTAACTTAACCAAAAGTTTAAGTAGACTAAATAGTTGTACGAATATTGTTAGTTATTCATTGTTTGTGTTATGTCACCTAACTCATACATTTAGATGGGTCATAACTCATAACTCACAACCTATCTAGATTTGCTTCATTCTCATTATTTATTCATGAAAAACATTTAGAACTACTTTGAAAATAATCGCAAAAACTTTATGAGGCGACCTTATATATGAGGCGACCTTATATATGAGGCCTGATATTTTAAAGAATAAAAGATGGTAGTTGATACTCCACCAAGTATCAAAAGTACCGCATTTTCTTCTTCCAACCAACCTCATGTATGATGCCACCTCACACAAAAATAACTAAATTTTGTTTTAGAAAATTGATTAACAAAAACCTGGTTTTGAGGGAGAATGAATGGGGAATATAATGGGTAGTACCACCGACTACGGGTAGCCTGCCATACATCAAAGTCAGTCTAAGATATTGATAACCACTGTAAAACTGGTTGAGAATGGTGGGGGCAAGGGAAGGGCCGAAAGCAAGTATGATGGCAACTTTCTTTTGGGCGGCCATGACTTTGGATGCTGCAAAATAGTTCCAAACCCATTTTTGTCTCTCATAAACAAGACTTTCTTATGTAGTGTTTGTCCTATTTTTAATTGATTTGTTTATGCTCAATATGTTAAATAGATAGGACTGGCCACAATACAAACTGCTCGTGAACAGTTGGGGATTGGTTCGACTACTGCTCAACTAAGGCTCGATTCGTTTACTAAACTAGCCGATCTCAAGCTCAAATTCTCGCCTCGAACTTTAGACGACCCTAGCTCGAATTTAACAGTACTCGGCTTGTGGGCTCGCAAGCCTAAATAAACCTTAAAATAGTAGTATGTCATGGTTATACTTTTACATATATGCTTCAGAC
>BSSO01006928.1:0-11465 GCA_030267885.1 Mesembryanthemum crystallinum | reverse complement strand
TAGATGTTCCCAATAACCTTGATTATTGTTTTACACCCCTTCACATGTCCCTCTTTTATGGACGTAAAGTTGAAGAAACTCAATTTCAAACGTGTTAGCTTCTCACAACCATTTCCCTTCTAATTCAACGTATGTTTTAGTCAATCCGATCACAAAAACTCATGAGTTGCATTTAACTTTCCAAAACAATATACCTGATTGTATTTTGTGAAACCTCGGCACACCTTAGTGTATTTTCGTTAAACCTCGGTATACCTCAGTGAAATTATCCGTTTTATATTATATTAATACCACTACACCTATAATACTACATATTACCACTATTATTAATACTACTAATACAAGAAGGAGAAAGAAGGAGCTAACGTTGGGGGATCGATATTGTATAACAGTTAACTACTGCAGCAATGAGGTAAATCGACATCTACCACTTTCAAACCCCGACTAAATTGTTTTATTATGTGCTATTGTATGATTGTGTGTGTTTATAGTTTATATTACAACTATTTTATTAATAATAAAATTATCATTTTTATTATAAATAATATATGAAGATCTTTTGATTACTGATATTATGAGTTTTTATTATCCGGAGTAATGAAGGTTTAAGCATATATTAGTGCTTATTAGTTGTACTTATGTACTGATTATGAGAAAGGATAGAATCGAACATCGGAATGAATTCAATAACCGGATAATAAGATACTAATTATTTAAAGTGAAAGATGATTATGACAAGTAGACAAGCTTCTGTTTGGATAGTCATAAGTGTTGAACATGGAAGGTTGGCGAATGGTACAATTTTCAGGATAGAGGTGGGTTCGCCTAACAGTTGGTACAATTTTCTGGACAGAGATGGGGCTGCATAGGTTCAATCCATGTAAAATAATATAACCCAAAATTCTAATAATTGATTAATAATTAATATGCTTAATAAGGCAGTTACTGATTATGGGTATGACCATGTATGATTTATTTATTTTATTTATTGGGTGCTATGTATTAAACCAAAATGATTATAGACAATGTGAGACTCGTCGGATAATTGATTTGGAATAATAGAGATCACTATTCATATTATAGATACTTATATGTAATAAACAAAAAATAATCTAGCTCACCACATATATAGAGATAATTTCACCTTTGTTAAATTAGTTAGTTTATTTTACTTTTTAACCTTGCAGATATTCTCTGAATAATTGCGGCGGTAGTATTTTCGAGTTTGGGACTGCATTTCCGCTGCAAATCCCTATTATTTTTTTAATTAAGTAGTCTCGAATTGCGGGGTGTTACACTTAGCATATCTTTCGTGGGTGATTTGGAGTTGATTCCACTTATTATGTGAGAGATGGACCATTAGTCCCATACCATGAAATCATGGCTCCTAAATGACAGCCTGTGGTTAGGAATGACAAAATATTTTTATTTTATTTTTTATTTTTTATTTTTTATTTTTTATTTTTTATTTTTTTTGCAATTTAGTAGTATTCCACTATTTCTAGGCTTTTACCAGCTTTTGTGCCACGTGGAATTACTTGCTAAGAGATAATGAGATATGAATCACTGTACAAGTGCTTGAATATAATACTAGTATTATACTTGTGCGATGCACGGGTTTACTATTTTTAGATATTTTTCTTTTGATAATTAGTTTAATATTAAGGTCTTAGTGTGATTTCCCGAAGTACAGCTTTTAAATAAAATAAATCCCAAATTGCAGCCCAAGAAAACTTAATTACCAAACTACCATCAACGGTACGTCAGCAAGCGTGGACAGCGTCTCTAATGGAGGCAAAAACACCACGAGCAATGGCGCTTACAGCAACATAAAACGCCACCTCCCATGACGTTTTACCTTAACAAAAACGCCACTAGAGATGCCGTTTTTTGGTCTCTATGGCAGCAAGCAAAGTTGATTCTCTCAACCTATCCCCTTGTTATTTTACCTGTAATAAACACATTCAACCCATATCTTCAAGACACCTCCAACCATTTTTCAACACACTCTAAACCACCCAAAAGCCATATCAACCAACCAACTCCTTCACAAATCAATAGACCACACCACACTTCAACAAAACACGCTTTAGAAATCAAAAGTCATGATCATAGAGAAAAACAAAGTTATATTACAAAAACAAAGTTACATTACAAAAACATAGGTTATGATACATGAAATCCACCAAACTAAGCTGGTTCCTCGCCTATAGAATCAAGCTGAGTTATGTGCCGTTTCCTACCTCGCTCATACGTCCGCTGTACTGGTGGCGGCGTAAGAAGTCTTTGCGTATGAACGGTCTAAGAAGTAGAAGTCTGAGGAGTAGAAGGTGAAGCCTAAGGAGTAGAAGGTGAAGTGTGAGGGGTCGGGGCCGTAAGAGGCTCGAGCTGAGGCACCGAGGGCGTGTGAGGCTGAGGCTGAGGCGTATAGGTCCTCAGAGGCTCAAGTTTGAGGCACGAAGGAGTATTAGGCTATGGAGGAGGCACGGGGGCCCTAAAAGGCTCTGACTGAGGCACTGGGGGCCTGTGAGGCTATGGAGGAGGCACGGGGGGCCTCAGAGCCTCGGGGTTATCCACTGGGGGCCTGTAAGGCTGTGGAGGAGGCATGTGTGACCTCAGAGGTTCAGGCTGAGGCACTCGAGGCCTGTGAGGCTGAGGAGGAGGCACGAGGAGCCTCATTGGTCAAGGCTGAGCCCCGGGACGTCATCGAGGAGCACGAGGAGATACGGCTCGACGTTGAGGGTGCGTCTGCGCAATCGAAATAGCCGACAAGCTAGAGGTGGCAGCATCTGATGGCAGCATGCTGAGTAAGTGGTCATGACCAACTCTACGGAGCATGTCTTGACAGAATGTGACAAGACACGACCAAGCCTGAGTGTCGGCCGAGGGATCCCGAGGATGACTAAGCATCTGACTACCTCTCTGGTGTATCTGTAATGCAGACGCCTGCAAATAAGATTTATGTAAGGCAACAGAAATGTTGGTTAACACGCCGTAATTATGAATTTACTTATCGCCAGATGTAATAAGAACGAAGTCGGCTGATACTGGGTGGTGGGCGGAAGAAAAGATGGAGAGATGAAGAGTCGAGTGATCCGTCTGTACATTGGGGGAGGTGTTTTATACGCCTCCATAACTTACTTATGAGCTCGTTTGTACATTCACATCAACAATTCAACCAAATTCCATCACAATTTAGCTCATAATTCATCCCAATATTCAAAATAGTTCACAACAAATATTCATATTCACAATTAAATAAAAAATTCAACTCAATATAACCAATATTCATATATTTGACCCATACAAATACAAGCTAATTAAAGCAAATTCAAAATATTAGACAACAATTTCAACTAATAACTCATATTTCTAAATTCCATAAACTAATTTCTATGATTTCCCATCAAATTTTTCTAATTTCATCCTAATTCAAGCATATACAATAAATTTCAAACTAATTACCAACAAAAATAGTAAGGACACTAACCTCAATCAAGTTGCTCGTGGGTGGGTCTGTGGTGGTTGGAGCTCCTCGGTGGTAGGGCGTCGGTGGCAGTAGACTGATAGATCTGTGGGGTGGACGCGTTCGTCGCTCGCCGGTGTTGGGACGTTGCTCAGCGGTGCTCTCAGGTGGTCGACGGTGCTCGCCGGTGGTCGGCGTTGGTGAGGCGGTGGTCACCTGAGTGAGGGAGGGAAGTGACCGAGAGAGTGAAGTGAGAGAGAGGAATANCACGAGAAGTGGCGTTTTAGTTGAAGAAAAACGCCATAAGGGATGGTGTTTTTTCTCAGCTATAGCGCCATCTCTTGAGGCGTTTTTGTCTGATGTAAATGCCACTTCTCATGGCGTTTTTGCCTCCGTTATAAACACCGTCCATGCTTGCTGACATGGACGGTAGTTTGGTAATTAAGTTTTTTTGGGTTACAATTTGGGATTTATTTTATTTAAAAGCCGTACTTCGGGAAATCACACAAGGTCTTTACTATGTTTGTTTAGAGTAAAAGTGAATGCTACTCCCGCCAACTCGATATCTCCTAGTCATTTTCCATTTTGGTACGACTTGGAATCTCTTAGGCATTTCCTTTTTTGAACTAACTTTTGCACAAAAGTTACAAGTTTGCCCTTACCCTATTTTCCCATCAAATGGAGTAAGATTTGAGATTTTGCATTTATTTTGTCAAAATCATGCTTCAATTAAATTTTATAATTTAATCCAAAGGAAATTAAATTATAAAAATTCAAAAATGTGCCCATATATAGTCTAATTACACTAATGTTGCAAATAATAACCCAACCAATAAATTGAAAATTACTCCTCCATAAGCTAGCCCATAACTAATTGAATCACAAACCTACCTAACCCAGCCCATTTACTTAGTTCACATACTCAACCTCCCCATAAATTCTCATCAAACCTAAACCCTAATCAGATATTCCCCTTCCTAATCCAGAAGCTTCTTCCTTCACATACTCCACTGAGATCTTCCACCATTATACTCTCAAGTTCATCCCTTCTCTCTCTCTAACCCAAAACCATGCTCTCTTTTACTCTCTTTCACTTTCATCTCTAAAACAATATCAAAAGCCATCACAAATCACAAATAAAATTATTTCAAACCGTAGATATGAAGCATGAAAACCACAAAAAAAAACCCAAATTTTTTGTAGATCTGAGAGGGGGAGTATAGATCGAAGTTGTTGAGCTCTAAAACACAAATCATGAGTTTAGATCCTTTTTGGTATGGGAGTATCATCCCAAAAACTGAATTTGATGGAGAAAATTATCAAGAAGTGGTTACAACTGATGACACGGGGGTTGAAGATGAAGATGTGAGTCGTTTAGTTGTCTTTGACACACCTGAATGGGACGGTTTCGTCCCTGGAACTCTTGATCCGCCTGACGACTACACACCTCGGAGGCGTTATTTCCGCAGAAGCCCACCAATGTGGGAATCCATTTACGATCCGGCTAGAATGGAACCAGAGAATGAAGATCCGGGGCCAATGTTACTAGAAAGTAAAGATCCGGGGCCAATGTCGCTGGAAACTGAAGATCCTAGGCCAAGGTAACTCTTTGCTGTGTAGATACAATGATCCAAGTAAGTGTAACTCGACTAACATGCTTGGCTATTGTCAATTGCTCATGTTGGTTCAAATTATGGCTTTGCTGTGGTCAATCTAACCTTCACCTTGTACATAACAAAACTGGACGACCAATGTCAAGGCATATCCATTATGGTGTTTTGGATCCTTTAGTATATGTGTCTTCTGTATTGCTTGTGCATTGACATGCTTAAAAATTTGGCACGCTTTACCAAAAAAATCAATCAAACTAATGTTCACTAAATTGAATCAAGTTTCTATGTTCCCTAATTGAATTAGGATTTGTTGGGTTTAGTTGAATCAATTAAACTAATGTTCACTTAATTTAGCCACCAAAAATTACACAATTACGAGTAGTATTTTGGTAAGTGTTCTGTTGAGTCACTAGGAGTATTTTGCTAAGTGTTATGTGCATTTCTAGTTCAATTGAATACATCATGTTCTCTGTCCTTATTCCTGTCCCTGTCCCTGTCCCTTCGATTTTCAATCAGTTTGCCACCATTCTTAATTGAATTAGGCGGCAATATAGGCCCCTTAAGCGCAAAACTCGATGATGATAACCTGAGAGTAAGGCTTCCAATTAATTAAGCCACCATTCATAACTATAATTAGGAGGCATTGAATGGTTATTTGATTTGCTCAATGATTTTGAGAGAGAAACCATATATGCCACCAATTTGATTATGGATGATATGTGGGCTAGTTAATTGTGAGTGTCTAAAGTCTATGAAGAGAATTCTCTAAGACTAATAATGCAACTTAAACATAAACTAATCTTCAAAAGGTTAACAATAATGTGATTACATGATGTTCAATGCCAAAATATGATGAACACTTCGCAAAATAAGCTGACCAAAAGGTTATGTATGCTATCCAAAAGGTTATGTATGTTGTCCAAAAGGTTTTAACCTGTCCAAAAAGTTGTAATCTTCACTATTTGCATTCTGTTCTGAGTTCTCCAATGTTAATTCTATTCTAGTCTTGATATGTACACAGTTCATAGGTGAACATCATGTTCGTCTTCACTGATGAACTGTTGTCTCCTCCTCAGTTTGTTCCATTGCATCTTCTACATAAACTTCACCTTCCACTATTGAATTCAATGCTTCCTCAAAATCTTCCAATGCCACTGTTCCGCATGCATATAGGTAGTGTTCCCCCCCTTATCATTTCATCTTTCCCAATATGAGGCACCTTGTATTCATTCCCCCCTTTGCACTTGATGATTTCATTCATGCACAAACGCTGACTAATCCATACTTTATTCAATGTCATAGGTCTAATTCTCTATAAGCCTCCATTAACAACTTCAACTAGTTGTGTGGTACTCAATGGTTTTTTCCTATGTTGTAATGATTGGATTGCATTGAAAAAACCCAAGTCTAAAACATTAAGATCGGGGGAATTTGAGGGTTGACATGTAAGCTCAATATCAAAGCCATCTACAGTAGCTACTTCCATGAAAGCTTGATCATTGCATGCTATGTGAAGCCTTGCATTATCTTGTTAGATGTAGATTCTAGTGATTTCCCTAGCGGACACTTAGCTTTTATTACGAGTATAACTTTGGTTATCATGAACTCTCTCATCTTCTGCTTGGTGACTGAATTGATGGGTTTCATTTCTAATACCCTAGCTGCTCTATTCTTACTTCTTCTGTTTGCTGGCTCTATGACTATAAAAGAAAAAATTCCAAGTTTCCCATCAAATAATACTTGCCCCTCCTCCCCAAATATTGGCCTAGCAACGGCCGCAAGAAACATGACTTTGGTTATGTAACGAGTACTTTTACATGTTTTGTGTGGCTCTTTCTCCCCTTTGAGTAAATAAACTCTCTGTTTTGGTTTTCTCAAATAGAACCATTTTTCATCTATGTGAATTGAATCAAAACATGCCTCAAATGGGGGATTAGGTGAACCAGTTGTTAGGTTTACCTTTGATAATGCAAATTGAAGCCTTTTCTTCTTCGCTTTTGTTGTTAGAGGAGGCTTTGTAGCAATTGAATGAGCCCTTATTTTACCCTCTTTCACCAATCTGTGTATTATTGTTGACCTGTGTAAACCTAAACTTTCAGCCAAAGTTCTTTGATTGTCGCGTTCATTTAGAGGTAAACCTGGAAGTCTACGCAAATCAACATTAACTCTTTTCTTCCCACATTTCTCTTTATATTTAGTTCTGACATTGATTGGTCTTGGATTTTGCAGCTGCCCCTTTGCCAAATTTCAAAGTGTGCCAATGGTGTTTCTATTAACACCAAAACTTTAGCCGCCTTGACTTGGATGCCGTGTTGCAGCTTACCCCCCCTGAAATGTTGCAGTAGAAACTCCACAATTTTTTGCCTTTGAAGAATAGTGAGCTTCGGATTTTCATTGGGGGGTAATGGTGCCCCTCAATTCAATGGCTCAATTTGAGTTGGCTGCTCATCCATAGTGCTCTATGATGAGATATTCTGAGAGCCCCAATTTCCCAACTCCACCTTCATATTAGGCCATCTGATGGTCTTATATAGTGAGTGAGAGGGAAAATTTATTTAACACACTTTGGCAATTGGAGGGAAGATGAAACCTACACAAATTTTGGGAATTCTGAAACTACGAAAAAAAAATGGAGGGAAACTTCAAATTTTGGATCAGAGGCTGAAGCATTCTGAATTGAAGATGGAGGGAAGATGAACACAATGAAGGAATTTGTAATTATTTTTTTCAATTTCGAATTTTTGATTCCTGTACACGTTGCTTTGGATATGTAATGGAAAAATAAAAGTCCCAAATGTATTAGCGGTGGGTAAATTAAATTCCCCAATTTAATTAAGAGAGAATTTGATGTTTATGAGTGAAATTGGATTTCTACTGTATACTGAAAGTCATTTAAAAAGATTTCTTTTTTTTTTTTTTAATAATTTTACCCAGCAACTACAAAATACTTTCAAAATCAATTACTAATCTCATAATTAATAATTATATTAATTATATGGATTAACAACCTTAAATATTGGTTATGAACACCTAATCATTCCTAATTGTAAGTATAACAAATCAGATTACTAAACTCACAACAACATTTAACATTCCCAACAAAACAAAAATAAATTTTGGACTTTTCACAGCTGTCTTAAATTTTGAGCCAAAATGTACTTGACTAGCACATTTTGAGTTGGAGGGAGTACATGAGATAAATTGTAACATTTTTAAATGAATTTAATTTTCATTAGTAAACTAAACTAATCAAAGAGATGTGAGACTTTATTTGCATTCAAGTATCGTGTGGGAAGATGAGAGGGTGAGGGTATCTTTTCCTCATTTAGATTAACACAAAATATCATATCAGGCAGATAGTACTGGACAAATAACAAAAAATAGTACTAGTAACCTAAGAATTGGTACTGACCATCAAAAATACTAGTATCACTTTTTTCTCATCCAATATCACTCTACTACTGATTTTTACTTACACAGTACTACTTTTTGCTTATCTAGTACTCACCTGATATATCAAGCGGCCTGACAAGAGAGTTATTGTTAGATTAATTGTTAGTAATGCCACATACCCAAGAGGTGTTTGGCCTACTGGTAAACAAGCTTTGGCTTATACACCAGGTCACAGGTTCAAGCCTCTTGGGGAGCACCTACACGAATTTATTCGTGGAATACCCGAGGCCGTGTGTTAGGAGGTGCCCTTTAGCCACGCCCAAGTAGGGAGGAAGTCCCTCTTTGTAGATACCGAAAAAAAAAATGTTAGTAATGCCACATCATCATGTGACATGGCAATAAGAGGAGCCGCATGCCCACATCATCAAATGACACATGGCAATTAGAGGGGGAGTAGGAGCAATGCTTGTGTTTTAATATATTTAGGGTAATTTTCACTCCGCCACCCTGAATTTTGAACAAATGTCACACAGCCTCACTACTTTTCAAAAATGTCAGTCCACCCCCTTGAAGTATTGGGGTGGACTGACAATTGTTAATATTTCTTATTAAACTAAAACCTCATTAAACAATAACACAAATTAAAATATATGCTATTATATATATTACATAAACATAAATTTTCAATGTCATTATATGCTCCAAATAATTATTTTTTCAGTTTTTAAAGTTATTTTATATAATTGTTCCCTTTATTCTAAGGTACTTTTTGCACAGTTTCCTATTTATTATGTACGTTAATATTTTAACATATGTTTTTCTTAACTTTTTTTTTTCGTATTATAAACATTAAAAATGAGCGACTTGAATTGTCTTCTTTTGGTCAAATTTTTTTTACTAATATCTTTATTATAGTCAATTAAGAAAACCGACTTGAGTTTTTTTATTTTAGTTATTTATGAAACTTTGAACACTCAAGTGAGATTATGCAAGACATATAGATATCCATAATAATAATAATTTTTATTTGTTTAAATTATTTTCCAAACATAGACAAACAAAATGAAAATGTATTGATATCAACCAGCGAGTACACCTAAATATGTAATATTTAATTTTATTAATTAAAAACTTGCAAGTAATTTTATTATTTTGAGTACTTGAGATTTGGTGCTATATTAAATTGAATATTTTAATTTTGCCTGTTTTCACGTCAATGCTACTCAAAATAATCGGTGTTCTTTGTTAATAACCTTAAAGGCTTCGTTAAATTTTTGAGCAATATTGAACCACAAAAAAATAAAAAAAATAAAGCAGCATAAAACAATATAATGTGGAAGTAATCACAACATAATTATTTCAACATTTAAAATATGGAAAGAAAATTCATGAATATATAGCATTGGTTAAAGTTGTTGAATATATAAGATATGAAAATTCTAAGAAAAATGTCTAATAAGGAAGAAATTAAAATAAAATGCATGTTTAATGAGGTTATAATAAGAATATTAGCAATTATAGGTCCACCCCAATACTTCAAGGGGGTGGACTGACATTTTAGAAAAGTAGTGAGGCTGCGTGACATTTGTGCAAAGTTCAGGGGGGTGGAGTGAAAATTACCCATATATTTATATAGATGGTCCAAATTCCACCGACTAAAAAACTCTACTTTCCCAAAATACTTCTACTGCAAATGGTATGTATGATATTTTGCTCAAATCATCAACAAATCTAGATTTATTAATCTCCCTTCTCATTATAACTGCAATGGACATTATATATATAGGCCCTGTAACACCCCAAATTTTCTAATAATTTATTTAAATAATAAAACTATTTTTATATTTTCAAAACATTTTAAATTAAAAGAAAACTTGGGGTATTACCTCCACATTTATTCAATAGAGAATAAATGCAAGGCTAATAAATTAAACAAAAGGAATTAATCTATTTATTAACCAAATTGTCTAAATGTTGTCTAAATGGGTTATTCAAACTATACAAATCCAAAATCCCAAAACAAATAACCAAGATAAATGTCTAGCAATTCTATTACATAAATCCCCCATAAAATCCATCGTGAATAATCCGGCGGCCTCACCAAGCGAATCATCTCCTATAAGCATAAATGAAAAAAGAAAAACAAAATACAAAAGAAACAATGTTAGGGAAAACGAGTAAGCAATATCCTACCCCCTAAAAACACTTTTGAAAACACTTACCTTTATTTTTAAAAATCATTGAAAACATTTGCATGCACAAGTAGACAAGCACATGCACACGATCAAGTTAATTTATAAAATCTTGCTTAAGGGTGATCACACTCACATAAGATTACACATAAAGCCGTCTTTTAAGTAATCAATAAGAGGTAAGAGAGCAGGAGTAGACCGAGTGCGAAACTCACGCCGCCTACACCAATAACAACATTCGGCTGTCGCCTTAATCATAAATCTTAGCCATATCAATTCTAGAGTGTGCACACCTCCGCTAGTAGCCCAAGTCTACGGTCACTAACTAGAGGAAAATTGACACGCCCGCAAGTGCACGGATATATCGTCGTAGTAAAATATCGTCTCCACAGGGAATTAGAAATATCAACTATCGATTTAGCCTAGATTTTACACAAGTTAAGCCGAAACTATTGATTGTGGTTGAGAATGATTAATAAGTAAAACTAATACTAAGAGAAATAAACTAGAGTTCAAGCAATCAAGATTTGGATTATGAGGGAGGGGATTAGAGTTAGGTTTCACCCACTTACAACGTTTCAATGCGATAGATGATAATCAAGTGTGCGATTAAATGAGCTAATGCAAAGAGGCACCAAATCAACTAGTAACCAAAGGCCTCTCTCAAGGTCACCAAGATAGTGCCTAATCTCCCATAACAACCTACTTCCGTGGTGTTAAAGTCGATTAAACCCATTAAGAATCATTTGACATAAAACCCCCAATTAGACCTAACCTACTTTTGTGGTTAAGTCACCTTGT
>BSSO01006927.1:0-11465 GCA_030267885.1 Mesembryanthemum crystallinum | reverse complement strand
ACCATCTATTAGTGCAAACTTTTATTTTAGTAATTACATACTCCCTCCGTCCCTCACTTACCTTAACAAACCAATATTTTTCTCATATCCTTCCTTATTCATCCTTCCACCATCTCTTAAATCCAATTTAAAATTATATTTTCTCTCTCCAATCACTCTCTCTTTTCAAAAAAATTTCATCTCTCACACCCCAATACATATTATTTTAATGTATCCCAGTAAGGGCAAAAGAGGCAAAATTTACAATACTTAAATCACTCATGAATAGTGGTTTGTCAAGGAAAGTTGGGGACGGAGGGAGTATGACATTTATGATGCTATTTTGTTTAATAATATAATTTTTTAATTGCAAATTCTTGTGTACAACTGTCTAACCGTTAGATGAACCCAATATAATGGTGACTTTTCGCAATTTATGTTCTATTTTTAGCCACTTAGGGGCTACTTTTTATTTCATCTAGTAATTTTATAAAATTACCCTAAATCGTAAGAATATAGCCCCTAAGTCGATAAAAGTAGCCACTAAATTGCGAAAAGTTAATCCTAGATTGGGTCAATTTATATAAAGTAGCCCCTAAGTTACTAAAACTAACCCTTAAGTTACAAAAAGTCACCCTTAAATTAGGTTTTCTAACAGTTAGACGGTTGTACAAGAGAGTTACTCTTTTTCAATATATAAAATAGAATAAATTTGGTCACACAATTCCAAAATTTATAATTCGTACGTCATTGGATTGGATTGGATTTGAGAAATACTTCAAAATGAGATGTATTTGTCATATTTGGAAAAATTAGGATAGGTAGAAGTTAAGTGGATACAACATACAAGAGATGGGATAGCCAGATAGCATACGGTACTATAGTAACTGAAAAATCACACATGAATAATAGTAAATGCAAGGGAATACAAAAGTTTTGTTGCACTTATTTACTAGATTAGCTACTATTTTAATTTAAACATGAATTAAATAAAATTAAATTTTATGTGTTTAACTCTAAATAACTAACACGTCACTTTGTATTTCAATTGTAGCAAAATAATAAAAATACAAAACTTTTGGAAATTTAATAGAAATACACAGGTGACAAGGTATGAACTAGCTAGATCGTAAACGTACCTTTTTATTGAATAAAGCTTGGCACAGTCTTGGATCATCTCCGTTGTCGTCATCGCCAGTGCAAGACTTTGCTTCTCGCACCAAGCTTTCTAGTTTCAGCAAGATTTGAGCTTTAGCTATTTTAAATAAGGGAATTCAATGGAATAAGTAGTGTCTTGAGTCGCTTGAGATTTCTCATTTAAATGCACAGAGGCAAGCTCCATGAACTCAAACTTCACTATGTTACAATCCTGCAAATGTAGACAAATCAAATTGAACGCTCTTATTGACAGGTAACACATAGGGTTGTATCTCATGCATTTCATGAATTTTTAGTTCTTGTAGGTTAGAGAATATTCGTGGTCGAGACTGGTCAGGAATATCTTGTCCAAGTTACTTTTGCTGATAAAATTATCTGTGTCATTGCGGTTGTCAATAAAGAGACCCTTCAATTTCCTGAAGCCATCTTCATGCTGGTGATAATTTTGTAGGGGTAGTGATCACAAAAAAACAATGAACTCCAAGGCACGCTAAGAGCGCTGTATTAAAGAGTAGATTTGACCCTTAGTGCAAGTACCGGGTCACCAAACCTATCTTTGAGATACAATGGAGTTATCTTTGTTGACGGCTTGCACAACCGACGACAAGGCACCAATAGACCAAGGAGAAGACAGAAAATAGGCTTTATGGGTGAGAGCAATATGCCTTTGCATGAGTTTTCCAAGTAAGAGGGCCTCTCTATTTATAGAGGAACTCATACCCCTTCACCAAGAGGTACCTATTCACTAATGAGACACATGTGAGAGGGTATGTGTCTCTTCACCCAAATCAGTCTCCAAGTGAGACAAATAACAGTTAAGACGGTTAGTACTGTTGCCCATAACGGATAACCGAAGTTTGCAAGTGAAACGGTGCATTTTGGATTATACACGGTCCATAGAGAGGTACACGGTCCATGTATCGACCGTGTAAACCTCTCGACAATTCGACAAGATGCGGAAAAAACCTTGATACACAGTCTGTACTAGGTAGTACACGGACCGTGTATCGGACCGTGTACCCACCTGGTACAATGAATTACTATCATACACGGCATATACACGGTTGTATACACGGTCTATACTTAGACCGTGTATAACCCATTTTTGTTGCCTTTGCCAATTCATTTGGCTGATCATTGCTTGTACTCTTTGGCTTATCATGAGCCAATCATGATTATTGTAATCATTGGCTTATCATGAGCCAATCATGAGCAAATCATGATTCTCATATATTTCATACTTCCACCACTATATTGGAAATATCTCCAACATTCCCCCACCATTTCCAATTAAGTGTACAACCTTTTTCTGAAAGTTTGACGCATAACATTGGTATCTTGCGATTTGAACCAACGCTTAGTAAACTAAAGTTTTTGTTAATTAGAAGTTTTTGGTAGACTATGCTTTGAACCAATGATCCTCTTTGATTAACAATACTCAAACCACACATTAAACTTCGAACTTCTCTTCTTAGTTTCAATGGCAATACCGACACGTGAACTGGCCGTGTGTCCCTGTATCTATCGTGAGTGCGTAACAACCAAAGCCCTTAGGTTCGTAGAGGCGGCACCACCTCACACTCACTTAGGTAAACTTCATCAATATCCCATATAATATTATAATGGAAATATAAAATTTAGAATAAAAAGGATTTTATTGATTAAAATCAAAATATTACAATTACACCCAGGCATACCTAGGGAATTACATTAAGTAATATAACACCTAAATCTAAATTAAAGTTTATAATTTCCATTGAAGTTCATTAAGAGCTTTGCTCAACCTCCCAACATCTTATGGGTTACCCAAGCACATCGGGATGGTTAGAGATTGTGCTTGCAAGCCACAACAAAGGTATACTGGATCTCGTTGTACTTAAGACCCATAGGTTCTCTACGAGCGTTAAGTTGAGGTTCTACCTTGGTGACTTATTATATGGGCTTTAATCCCATCCCATTCGCGGTTTTGGTTACCAAATCCCTTGATAGGCCTTTTGTCAAAGGATTTGCCAAATTCTGACTTGATCGCACAAAGTCAATAGTTGTGACCGCATCTTGAATGAGTTGTTTCACATAACTATGTCGTAAGCCAATATGCCTTGACTTACCATTATAAACTTGGCTGTAGGCACGAGCCAAAGTCGCCGCACTATCACAATGGATTGAGATAGGGGACATCGGTTTTGGCCACAAAGGTAACTCATATAACAAGTTCCTTAGCCATTTCGCTTCCTTACTAGATGAAGCTAATGCAATGAATTCAGCGGCCATGGTAGAATCCGCTATGCATGTTTATTTCTTGGATCCCCAAGATATTGCACCCCCACCAAGGGTGAATACCCAACCACTAGTAGATGAGTGATCCTCACTATTTATGATCCAACTAGCATCCGTGAACCCTTCTAAAACCGAAGGAAATCCACTAAAGTCTATACCATAATCAATGGTATGTTTCAAGTACTTTAGTACTCGCTTAACTGCATGCCAATGCATTCGGCTTGGGTTACTAGTATATCTACTAAGCCTTCCAACCGCATAAGCAATATCCAGTCTTGTACAAGTCATGGCGTACATGAGGCAACCAATGACTTTAGCATACTCATTTTGACTCACCGGATTTCCGATATTCTTGTCTAACTTCATGTTTTGATCAAAAGGCGTTGTGACCAGCTTACAATCAAAGTTATTAAACTTTTTCAACACCTTTTCAATATAATGCGATTGAGATAAGATCAATCCATTATTTTTTCTTGTAATTTTGACCCCTAGAATGACATCGGCTTCACCCATGTCCTTCATATCAAAATTTCTTGACAAGAATTGTTTGGTATCCTCAACTACCTCTAGGTCAGTACCAAAGATGAGCATGTCATCCGCATATAAGCAAATGACAACACCCTTGTTGCCATCAAACTTGCTATATACGCATTTATCCGCTTCATTTATGTGGAAGCCATTTCCAAGAAGTACTTGGTCAAACTTTTGGTGCCATTGTTTTGGTGCTTGTTTAAGTCCATACAAGGACTTAATCAATTTACACACCTTCTTCTCTTGTCCAAGTACTATGAAACCTTCGGGTTGTTTCATGTACACCTCTTCCTCCAAATCACCATTCAAGAATGTCGTTTTGACATCCATTTGGTGTATGACCAAGTTATGGATGGAAGCTATGGCTAACAACAACCTAATTGTTGTATTTCTAGCCACGGGAGCATATGTATCAAAGAAATCAATACCCTCTTGTTGGGTAAATCCTTTGGCAACTAATCTTGCCTTATACTTCTCGACTGTACCATCAATTCTCATCTTCTTTTTGAAGATCCATTTACACCCTATGAGTGTACATCCCGGAGGAAAAACCTCTAACTTCCATGTTCCATTGCCCATGATTGAATTCATCTCCTCTTCAATGGCTTCCCTCCAAAAGGGAGCATCAGGAGATCTCATAGCCTCCTCAAAGGTCTTTGGGTCGGCCTCTACATTGTAACAATAGGGAACATGTTTCACTACATCCTCCCTAAATCCTTCAACAAGAAACACAAAGAAATCCGGACTAAAGTCCTTAGCCTTCCTTTGTCTCTTACTCCTAGGGAATTCAACAACCTCTTCATCCTCATGATCGGGTTGTTCAATTTCAATGACCCTATCTTTCGGCCTTGGAATTGATGCAAAACGATTTTCATCAAAGATTGCATCCGTTGACTCAATTATGGTATTCATTGAAATATAATTGTTATGCTCAATTACCATAAACCTATAAGCCTTGCTATTCTTAGCATAGCCTATAAAAATGCATTCAATTCCCCTTTCCCCTAATTTCTTTCTTTTACGTTCGGGAATTCTTACAACGGCCCTACAACCCCAAACTCTAAAATAACCTAGGTTTGGTTTTTTATTGTTCCAAAGTTCATAAGGAGTAGTCTTATTTTTCTTAACTTCCACCACTATATTGGAAATATCTCCAACATTTCATCCAACTCAGGGACAACATATTCGATATTCTCTCTAGCTAATTGTATGCCCTTACATTGCAAATAGCTAGTTATGTAATTATTAGTTTTTCTTTGGTGCAAATCAAATTTTGAATGTAGGTAACTAAAAGGTTAAGAATGAAAATTCTAAAAGTTATCAAAATAAAACCCTAAAATTACCTATTCACAATGACGAAATCAAAATAAGTGTTAAGTAGGGTGAATTTATATTGACAATTTACATAAACACATCAACATATTGTAATGTAAGGTAATATAATATAGCATAACTAGTGTTTTATTGCACGCGATGCTTGCATGTTTTATTGATAGATGGTTAAAAATTATCTTTTCATTAAAACAAGACCTTTAAAACATGAATTCAAACAAAAAAATTACCTTTACTACAAATCAAAAAAACAAACACACAACAACAAATACCAAATTCAACACAAATCACTCACATTCAAACAAAAAAGGAAGAAGGATGGAGGCATTGGGAAGCAAGAGAGGGGTTGGTGGGCTGGCTAGGGGAAGGGGAGAAGATAGAGAAAAGAGAAGGACAGATGAGAGAAGAAAAGAGGAGAGGAGAAGAGAAAAAAAAGGAAAAGAAATAAGAAAATAAGAAAAAGAAATAAAAAGAAAGAAATAAGAAGAAAAAAGAGTAGAATTTATGAAAACACCCTAAATGATTTAAGTAATTGTTTCTTTAATGATTATTTGACTAAATTCCAGTTTTGGGGCTCAATGTGCCAAAAGTGTGCCTTTTTAATCCCATCTTGACTCACTTAAATTTTAAAAGACCAAGTTGTCCATAGGTGTTCACTTAAAAGACCAATTTGGTAATTCGGAGATTACTATAATATTTAAAAATTAATTCCTATATATAGATCAACATTTTTTATATTTAACATAGTTACATTAGAAGTGTTTCTTATTAGATGTCAAAATATGAAACAAAAGTTTGTACACTGAATATGGAAAAAGCAAGCAACAAAAAATTAAGATATAAGTATGGCATAATCTTATGGAGTCTTTGAAGGTGTTATTTTAATGTTATATATTGTATATTAGTATTAGAATGATTAACATTACAACAATTTATATAGAAAAGAGATATATCTTATAACATCAACTCACAAAGAGATAAATAATTAACAAGAAAATTAAGGAATATAAAAATAAAATATTGACAATAAATGTTAGGAGTTTCCATGTATGTTGGTAAGGTAACTATAGATAACAACAATATAAAGATTAAAACAAGAATTCTGAAGAAAGTTCAAAAATGCCGAAAATGCAAAATAATATGGGAAAATTTTAGAGATCACCTCCTGTTGATTTCTTCATATGCTTCTCCATTAATTCCCAGCACTTTGTGCTATTTATGTATGAGAAACAAACTTCAGTGATGGTTAATTGGGGTATGTTTTGAGAATGTTTGTAACTTATATATAATAATACTTCTACTAAAAGGTGCTTCAAGTACGACTGTTACATTACAAAAACGCAAAAACTAACAACATATATAGAATTCTTCAAGTTAACTGAAGGTGAAAGAATGTAAAATGAACAATGCAAAAAAAAAAGAAAAGAAAAATGTGATAGTAATGGAAGAAACCCATCAAGGACCATTATGGCTAGTGGCTAGAAATTAAGAAGAAACAAAAGAGAGAAAAGCCTTAATTGGGGTAAGAATAAGTAGCTGTGAACTGTAGCAATGAGATAGTGGGTTTTTGCTTTTTAGTTTTTTTTTTTTTTTCCTTTTCTGACATAATTCTCAAGTAAATGGAGTTGCAGTTTGTCTTGGTAACCAATTTGTAGTTATAGATTGGAAATTATTTTATTTTTAAAAAAAGAAAAATTAATTTAAGGCAGTTTACTAAAACCACGTTCACCTGTTTTAACTCTATTTCTTTTTAAAGTTGTGGTATATATATTAATTTACAAAGGTGTCCTTACTAATTGATGGAAATGAGTATAATTGATGAGGGTAATAATGAAAAACACAATTTGGACAGCAAAGGTTAGGAATTGGTTTATTTAAGAGTTATAGATATAAAAAAAAATAAAAGAATTCAGGTGGGTTCAATTGGTCACTTGGTTCAAAAGGTAACGCTGCCCCTGCCCACACATAATCCTTAAAACCATTAAAGCAATTTTTGATCGAATTGCACCCGCAAAAGGTGCAATGGTAAGGCCTCGCTTTATCTTTTTATGACACTGAACACAAAGAAAAAAAAAAACAAAAAAAAAAAAGAAGAAGTTGATATAGCTTCAGTAAATAACATCAAATTATACATTTAATGGTCTCCAATGTTCAGGTTATGGCGGAATCTTAATGATATTAGGCCCCATATGATGAGTTGGTGTTTACAACACTCTGCATCCACTGGCAAACTATAGAGCTAGATTTCCTCTAATATTACAGAAGCTCAATTGCCGTTATTTTCAGCCTCTCGCCAATTTCCTCGCATTATTTCAAATGAAATCTTTACCTGACATCAAGCTTATTCTCGTCTTCAAGATCAACTTGGTTATTGGAAACAGAGAGCAAAGATTCATTCGGAAACTTTTGGAGATTGTCACACTCGGTATTTCTGTCGCAAGGCTGTCAAATGTAAGAAAATGATGGAAATTTCTTCTATATAGACCCCTGAAGGATTGTTATTAACATCAAAACTGGCAATTCATGAACATTTTTGGGAGGTATTCATTTTCCTTATTTACAAAACCATCTATCCCAGAATTTGTTTCTTCTAATTGGCTGGGTATGTTTGAGGAGTTTCTACCCAGACTCACTCCTGAAGATATGAATTATTTGAACATTCCATTCATAGCTATGGATACCAAAGATGCTTTATTCAGTTTGGGTAATAATAAATCCCCCGGTCGCGATGGTTTTTCTGTGGAATTCTTCAAAGCTAATTGGGAGTTAGTTGGAGTTGGTCTTTTACTCACGTAATTCTCCACTTCTTTGAAAATGGGTATCTACTTAAATACATGAATAAATCCTTCATCACTTTAATCCTAAAAGTGGAAAATCCAGTCCACGTTTCTCAATTCAGACCTATCAGTCTGTGTAATGTGGCGTACAAGTGCTTGTTCAAATGCCTAATTAAGCGCTTGTGACCCTTAATAAGCCACTTAATTGGTCCATTTCAGAATGCTTTTGTTCCGGGAAGATTAATGAGTGTTAATTCTCTTATTGGGCATGAACTACTTACCTCCATTAAACGCAAGTTTCAACATTCAGATTTGTATCTTGCTTTCAAAGTGGATATGAGCAAGGCCTATGATAGGATCTCATGGCCTTTCCTCAATGAAGTTCTACTTCGACTTAGGTTTCCTTTAAAATGGAGAAATTGGATTTTGCAATGTGTGTCAAGTATCTCTTATTCTATTTTGTTCAACGGTGAACCAACAGAGTATTTTCAACCGAATTGTGGACTACGCCAAGGAGACCCACTTTCTCCTTATTTGTTTCTCATGTGTTTGGAATATCTTTCCTTTCAATTGACAAAAGCTCAACAAGGAGGTCTTATCTCTGGTATCAAAGTGGCGAGGACAGCCCCGAGTATTTCTCATCTATTTTTTGCTGATGATGCTATCATCTTCATGAAATCCAATCCAGCTAGATGTCACGAGCTTGGAGAAATTATTGATTAATTTTGTATAATTTCTGGTCGGTTAGGTTAACACATCCAAATCCTTTGTGCTCTTTAGCCCTGGCACAACCCATCTTCATCAGGTTGACAAAACATTTTTAATGTACCTATAGCTAAGGAATTTGGTACATACCTTGGTGCTCCTCTCTCTGTTGGTATCAATAAAGCTTCTTTATTCACTGGTATCCTTGACAAGATCTCTCTGAAGATTATGATTTGGGAAAATATGTTTTTATCTCCAGTAGCTAAATTGATGCTTATCAATGCTATACTTGTCTCCACTGCAATTCATGTCCTCTCGATCTTCTTGCTATCACAAACCCTTTGTCATAAGATTGATAGCCTGCTTGCTCGGTTTTGGTGGTCTTCGTCTATAGAGCATAAAGGACTTCAATTGAAATCTCAATCTTTTCTTCATCTTCCAAAAGGACAAGGAGGATTGGGTATCATGAGTATTCAAACCTTTAATGAAGCTTTACTAGCAACAGGCCTGGTGTATACATACTAAATTCGATTTGCTGATTTCAAAGGAATATCAAGCTAAATATCAAGCTTTACCTATTATAGCTGCAACTTTGGACCAGGAAAAGCCTGCTAATTGGTCTTGGGGTATAAAAGAGATAACCAGAGCAGTGAAGAAACTCCTCCCTGGCTGCATTTCACGTATTGAAAATGGCGTGAATACTTCTATTTTACATGACAAATGGATCTACAATAAAGCGGTACTATTTAAGGATTCGTGTCCACCTGACAATCCACCAAACGAGGTATGTGACCTCATTAATGTTGACTCGCATCAATGGAACTTGGATAAGATCAGGGACTGGTGTCCTCTGGAAACTCAACACCATATCCAAGCAATTCCCCTTCTTCAAACACAATGCCTAGGTCAGCTTCTTTGGGATAAAACTTCAGATGGAACTTATACTTCCAAATCAGGGTATGCTGTCCTTCTTGCTAATTCCTTTGCTACACAAATTAGCGACACTTGGAGTAATTCTTTGTGGAAAAAATTGTGGGCATTGGATGTTCTAACCAGATGGAAAACATTTCTCTCGAAATTAGCAACTAATGCTTTACCACTTGGAGACAAGATGACCAAATGACATATTCAAGTTGATGGGCTTTATAGCCTCTGTCATAGTCACCCTGAAACCTCAGATCATCTCTTTAGAACTTGTCCACTCATCTCCAGATTTTGGAATGAGGCCCGTTAGGAATCAACATTGAGGCCAATTGCTACATCCCATTTCAACCTTGGTTGGATAACTGGATCTCCTACCTCACCTTAGTGGCAAGATTATGGGCTATTTGGATTTTTCGTAACGATGTGATTTTCCGCAAGCAACCACTTGATCCTACGCACTTATTCCATCTATCGGACAAATTTTGTTCAATAAACACTCAAGCACAACAAGTACGTGTTGCTTCTCAGCATTTTCTAGCCCTATTGTCATGCCACAAGGTCAGAACCAAACTACCTTCTTTATTCAAGGGTTTCTCCCTACTGCAGGATCTTCGGTAACTGTCAATTTAGATGAAGCATGGCATAAATCAACGCTTGAAGCAGTAACATCATGGATCATATCTAATTCACCTGAGGTCACCTCTTCTCGGGGTGGCACCGCTTCATAGTGCAAAATCAACACTGCAGACAGAAGCATGGGCCTGCCTCCTCTGTTTGCAATGGGCCCGATCACAGAACTTGCGTTGCATTCTTATTCAAAGTGATTGTGCCCAGCTTATCACAACACTTACAGCAAAGCAAGGCATTCACGTTCATTTACAACATCGGGTCCAGAGTATCCTTTTTGAAGCTTCTAATTTTAACCTTTGTACTATTATTAAAGTAGAGCGTTCTTGTGTGCAGGAAGCTCACCACCTTGCCAATCAAGTTTGTGAGAGAATTATTCCTCCTTTTATTAAGTGATATATACGTGTATGGGTTGTTGTCAAAAAAAAAAATTATACAATTAGTCAATTATTGTAGCATACTGAGATGTGGACTCTTTTTAAGAATATTTTAACAACAAATATCGTCCTAATTAATCCCCGAGTGTTATCGCTGTATACATTATATTTGTACCCAAAATTATACAATTGATACAAATACAACACATATGTTTTGCATATTCTGTGCGTTGCACAACAGGAATGTTTATTTGTATGGTATAAAAAACCAATAAGTGATAGCACACACTGTACAACCCATAAGTCAAATATGACTAAATATCGGGGAAACCCATGAAGCTCATTACAAAAACGTTGAAATCTAGATGAGAACAGTGATTAAACATTCAAAAGAGACATACCCAGATGAAATTTGTAACCTAGTTAAAGATGTGGGACATTCTCCTCTCTTGCTTTTCTTCATCTTGAGGGAGGGATGTTGGGAGGGAGGGAAGTTGGAGATAGAGTGGTTGATAGTGTCGTGTTCGAGGGCTTGGGATTGTTTGATTGCCGCAATCAGATTTGCTTTTTGGTGGTTCAATTGTGAAAGTTTTGATGGAAGTTGTTTTTTATTCACTGTAATTGGTATAATATATATACAGAGAGTTTACAATGATATCACGTAGAACTACGAGAAATTCAAGCTATGCAGTAGGAAAGTCCTCTAATCTAGCTAAAATATAATCTTTGACTAGTATAATATATTTTGACCTATATACAAATCTTATCCTAATATGGA
>BSSO01006926.1:0-11469 GCA_030267885.1 Mesembryanthemum crystallinum | reverse complement strand
CAAGTTACTTTTTAAACAAAGTAACAAGCTTTGGCACCTCAAATTGCATGCCTCTATTCCCAGGATACATGCTACCCGACTCCTGCTCTTCTGAGTCCTGCTCAGATGATAAAAAAAAAAGTTCAGTTTGCAGAGGGTTAAATGATTGCTCTTCACAAAATTCCTCACAGAATGCCTTTACCGAAATTTCAATAAACAGTGTGCTTGAATCACACACTGCATGCAAGCACCTGAGAGAAAATTTAAGATTTCACAAAAATTTAAGCTATTTACAAGCTCCAGGTAGAAAGAAGTGAATCAAACTAGTATTATTGAACATAAGAGTAATCTACACAAAGGGAAAAGAAACATATAAACCTGGGATATGTAAATTTCGTTCATGTGCAAAATACTATCAATTTCCACATCTACTATATGTATACCAGCAGACACCAGTACTAGTACTAAGACTACTACTTCTTTGTTTGTTAAAGTTACTTTGTTTACTCTCAATTAGTCTTTTACATATTTTCTATTTTTCACCTTTCTAGGTTGTTTTAACAACATTTCTTTCTGAGAGCAGCCTCTCTACTACTCTTGACTTGTCCTGGGTGAATTCCCTAGACAGCAGGGATACATAGTGGGTGTTTCTTAGACCAACAATCAATAACATCATAAATACCAGTTGAAAAATAAAAAATTTCCCTTCAAAAACAGTGGACAAAGTTTTAAGCTACAGCTTAAACTTACCTCAACAAATATTCAGCACATTTGCTTCCACTATGTTGTTGATTGTTGGTCGTAAATTCAACAGGCAGCTGATAATCGCACTGATATTTTTCATGCAGCTGATAATCGCACAATAAATAGAGATACATACTCGTAAATTCTTTCTACCTGGAGCTTGTATACTTAAACAGGCAACGGGCAGAAGACAATAAATCATCATGTGGAACTGCAAATAAACATACTCGTAAATTCTTTTTCCTAGAAAGGTTGTAAGAAAAATCATCATGTGCTCTCCCTATCAAGTTTACGAATGCGTAGACAAGAAAATGATAGAATAAGCAGAAGACATATTGAAACAATATACAATTTGTGTATCAGATACTTCAGCAAGAATACATAAAACAGAAACAAAGGGGTGGAAATGGTTTGACATGTGAGAAAGAAATACCCTCTTCAGCATCTTGAAGACTCCTCCCCTCTTTCAAAAACCTAATAAATAGAGATTCAACTATGCATATATAGCCTTTTCTAAAAGCACTATAGCAATTAGTTTGCTAATTTAAAGATAAACATCGGACTTATATGCCAGCACTTGCACTTTCTCAGTCATTAAAGGTATAGCAAAAGCTTGCAAGAGCACTTCAAATAACATATCATCCTATGAAACAATAAAGAACGAGGGCAAGAAGGCATAAAGTCAAATATTCAAACAGCATAAACAAACTTAAAAGGACACTGTAACCAGCACCACATTACAAAGCCAAAAAAAAAAGGGGGGAAACCATGACAGTCTGAAATGATTACACTAGCAAATAAAGGAAAGAACAGAGGGCACTAATTGTGACATTAGCAATTCCCAGTTTCTCTTCATAACCTAAGCCTATTCAAACACACTACTGCTGTACACTGAACCTTTTCCAGAACCAGATTATGGAGTAAAGATTAGTAAAGATTCACTTCAGAATAGTACTAGCTGAGCGCTTATTGCTGAGTGATAGAATATTACTCCCTCCGTCCCAAATTAGCTTTCAAAAACAACATATTTTTTTGTCCCAAAATTAGCTTTCAAAACCCATAAAATCCCATAACTTTTCTATAATACCCCTCCACTAACTCACAAATACAATAAAAAAAATATACTCTCTCTCCAATCACACACTCTCTCTCCAATCACTCTCACTCTTTCTATTATTTTATTCTCTCACAATAAATATCTCTCTATTACTTTAATCTTTCACATAAAATTCCCCTTTTATTTTTTATTCCTTCTATTACTATAAGGGTAAATTTGTCTAAAAACACTCACCTAAAATCTTGTTCCCTCGTAGTTTTTGAAAGCTAATTCCGGGACGGAGGGAGTACAAACTAATCAGAAAAGCAAATACAGATGGTAAAAGAATGACTCTTATATATTTTAACATTTCACTATAGTCATGAGTTCTAAACATCACAAAAGCACTTAAAGAAATACTCTTTAAAGCACGAAAAAGGACCTCATGTGTATACAGTCTGATGAAGGATGAAGCAAACTTTTTGCAATTCTCCAGATACATCTTCTTATTTGAAAACTTTAATGAAGAAACCTGCCCCTGAAGCCATCCATGAAGCTCAAGCCACCCCTTCTTTTTCAGCAAAACATATTTTGCTCGGGTTCAAGTCGGATGCAATGAATGAGTCTGGCCTCATACAAGTACATTTCAAATCAGATGTTAGTTTTCTCAAACCACTCAAGCTAAAAGAACATCTTAGGAAAAGAAAAACAATCTGCCTTTGTATGTGGCATGAAGAAAAGTGAAGAATTTCCAGATCATAAACAGACGACAAGAATAGAGAACCTTCCATAATGTAATCCTGGTGGCGGACAAGCCTGGGTTTTGAGAGTGTATCTTAGTAGTATTTATGAGGAAGTTATAACCGTTGAATGAAGATTAAACAATCAAGTTGCATATGAAGCTGAATCTGATCGTCAACATCTGTACAATATAAGTAGTAATTTTAGCAGTGTCCAGCCATTTGAGAATAAAACAATAAACGTACTCAAGAAAAAGATAAAACAAAAAACAACGAAAGCTAAGCGAGAGGTTTAACTCAACATATAACAAGTTAAACTCCCAAATCCAGAGGATAAAACTAACCTAATTAAGCAACTTTAGCAACCCCTCTTCATCATTATCCTCCATCCAGGTTGAAATTTTGAAAACTTGAAGACCATAATATGGATACTTAGCATTAGCACTATTAACATCTCAACATCTCAACTCCTCTTGCAAATGTGCCTATAATAATCAATTAATTCACCTTCAACAGTGGAGAAACTCAGAGACATTTGGGTATTCAAAGCTCTTAAATAAGAACACAAAATCACATAATTCAGTCTAAAAAGAGCAACCTATGATTCTAGTTTGAAGTCAAAGAGAAATTTCTCAATGAAAAATAAATTTTATAAAGAAATTCAAATAAATTCATACCAAAATTTTGTGTTGAAAATCTGGAAGGATGTGTCCATATCTGGAACACTATTCTTCAGTATGACACCAATGTATAAGTCTAGGAAGAAGCTGACAGTTCTCATTAATAACAGAAGATTTATTAAAAGAACCACTTTTAGCTACTGTGAAACAAGTTAACTCTACTAAAGAACAGAGAATAGCTAAACAAAATTCCCCAAGAACTGGATTTCAGCTCTGTCTCACCAGCATTCGTCAATAGTGAGGTGGTTTGTTTCTTTCATTCTTTCCTTTCCCAACTGGTAGTAGAGAGTACACTGGGTGTTGTACTCAGACCCACAAGCCATAAAATTGTGATTACAGTTGACATATATATATATCCCCTCTTTCAAAAACCTAACAAACAGAGTTTCAACAATGCATATATAGCAATTTCGGTAAGCACTACAGCAATTTGCAAATTTAAAAACATATTTAGGTGTAAAATGCTAGAAGACCATCTCAATCATACATTTATATCCCTAAACTACCCATCTAATAAGGATCAAGTTCAACACAATGGCCTTAATAAACAGTTACTTCCGCAGATATTGAACAGCGCAAACTAAAAGCAAATGCATAATACTAACGATGAAGAATTCATTCAAGTATAGAGAGAAAACCCTAGAAAATAACGCTTACCAGGAATTTGAGGGAGGGATTCGTTGATTAGAGAGCCATAGGCGCAAAACATACATTATGATTCGAGAATGATGAAGAATTCAATCGCTGACCATCAATTAATTAGAGAACAAGAAACGATAAAGAATTCGTTCGACTCGAAAGAAAACCCTAAAAATGGAACCATACATTAACACTCGAGAATGCGCCAAAGAGAGAGAAGAAGATCATTGAAGCTTACCTGGCCGTTGAACGAAGGAGAGTGAAGTGGATTTGGGAAGTGGGTGATGGCGGTATGCAATAATCAATATGCATAGCGGGCATGATATATATAGACGCTGATGGCGGTTCAAAATCGCGTTCCTAACACGTTTTCTATCGCTGACCAATTCAACACGTTTTCTATCGCTGACCAATATCAACACGGTTTTCTATCGCTGACCAAACGCGTTTTCTATAGCTGACCAGAATGTTGACCGACACGCGTTTTGACAGCTGAAGGCGGTTATAAACGCGTTTTTGTAAATTGGAGAATATTTGACCTGGGATCCTTTAGNTCATTTGATTCATACTTGACATTTTTTTAAAAAAAATTCATATGCTAAATTTTCCAAAGGGTGAAGAAAAAAACCCATACGTGCGATATTTGTAAGGGCAAATCGGTCCTAAAATCCCATGAATTGGCCAGAAATTCAAGGGGGGGTTGGTCATGGCCAAAGTAACTTATAAGGGGATTCCCCACCAAAAAGAATTATATAAGGGAGTTTTATACCTAAAGTGTATTATATAAGGGGGTTCGTGCAAAAAATTCTTATTATAAATCACTAAAATTGTCTCACTGTTAGATAGAGAGAGAGAGAACGAGGGACAATTGTTTTCATTATGAAAATTGAGTGTTGTCACACATCGAACCTTTAGCATAAGAAATATACAAATGGAAATTATAAATAACAATGTGAATTGAACAATTCGTTTCATGAGGATAATGTCGCCTCGCCTTTAATGAGCTTCAAGTAATTTTAAAATTTAAAAGGCCGGAAAGGTTGTATAGGCCAGCTTAAGATGCCCAACGAAGTTCAAAACTTATATTAAACAAATCGACCCGGTTTACTAATTTTCGATTTTCCACGAATTTTGGTCGGTTTGACTCTAGTGGTGTTTTTGAGTTGAGGCAGACCATTGGGACTCGGGATTCCCCGCCCCCGCTGGGGGGCATGGGGGCGTCCCCGCATTTCTGCTTGCATTGTTTTATTCGGGTTGTCATGACCTTGTGTTATCATCTTCTGTTCGATTTATTTGCAATGTAAAGAAGTCTCCACCATATTTTAGGAATATGGAAACCACGAAGGCATCAAGCATGAATATATAGAAAGATATCATGATCGAGCCAAATTTGCCCTACTTCCGTTATAAGGCGTGACCTCATGTTGCCCACAAGAGACTTGAGTTCGAGGATGTGAAATCTATTCAAATGAATCAATAGTGCTTTGTCATTGTATTCACATGATATTCGACATTTTAGCCCGATTTCTTAGTTTATGTTTAGGCGGTTTATGCACTCAACAAGTAAAAGTGGTCGCTTTGATGCTCATGAATGAATTCAATTGGGTGAATCAAACCCATTTTGAGCCCATATCCATGAATGAAATCAATGGGTTAACCGCAAATGTTTGGTGCATTGATTTCATTTAGGACGTTTTACAAGTTACATGCTTTGCAAAATAATAGATTAGATAAACACGATTTATTTAGCGACGTTTTAGCTTATGTGAACATGAGATTCGATTTGTGTTGAGTTCATTCAAATCTCAAGACAAGTAATTAAGGCCAACAAATCATATGATGAACATTATTTAGAAGCTAATCATGAGAATGAACATATTATGCAAAGAATAGAAAAGAAATAGCAAAAGGGTTAACAAGAGATCGTCACCAAAGTAGTGTGCCCTCGGGATAGCTCGTTGGATTAGAACACCTTTTGCTTGAGTTTGATCCTAGCAAGATCTCGATCCTCGAAGGATGTCAATGGGTGCTTGAATTGTGTTTGATTTGGTGGTGCTTGGGTTTGATTTGTAGTGCTTGGGTGAGATTTGTGGTGCTTGGGTGAGTGTTTGTGGTGCTAAAAGGGGGTGTGTGGTGTTAATTCTCCTCAAAAAGATTGATCTACACACCTTGGATTAGTGTTAAGAACTCTCTAATTGTTTCAAATTACACCTTGCTTTTGGGATTGAGCTCTCAATTCTCCACTCTTGCTCTCCTTGAAAATGAAGGTGGAAAGGCGGTTTATATAGTGGTAGGAAATGGAAAATGGAAGAAAAGGGCATAAAATGGCACAAAAGGATGAAACCGGGCACTGCTGACACTGTCTGCCGAGCACTGGCGCCCATGCTGCCAGTCTGGTCTGGGTACCGCCAGACCGGCTGGCCGCCCGGTGTGGCGGTGCGAGCATCACCAGACTGGCTGGAGCGCTGCTCGACCTGTCAGGCTCACCGCCGCGGCACGACTTTTCAAGTACAAATCCGGGGTTTCGGGATGCGGGATTAGTCAAGAAATGATTTTACCTAATTGTACTTGATTCCTAGGAATTTTTCATGGGTCGTGGGTCGAATCTTGGGCCCATGGGCCAGTTCGAGCTCGGTTTTGGGCCGAAAACTTCAAATGCTCATAACTTTTGTTCCGAGACTCCGATTGGGGATCCGTTTGAAGTTTTGGAAAGCTTAGAGAAAGGGCTACAAGATGAGAGGAAAATTTATGAGAAAGGAGTTAAGATTGAGATCTTACCTTTGGTGTTCATCATTCCAAGTCAACTATTGTTGTCGTCATCGGGCGGGGCGAGGACTTAGAAGACACCGAGTGGGGTGTCTATACCAACCTATACATATTTTGAATTTGAATACTTAATCAACATTAGTTGATAGTTTACTGTAATATTAGAAAGAGAAAATAAGTTTTTTGCAAAACAAAATATAGTATAAACGTAAACAATGAATTAAATTTTTTATGAAGAACGAAAATTTAGAACTAAAAAGAAGATCAAATACTTTATAAATATGGCAATCGTCATATTTTTTTGATAAGTAATCAGTTATTTTTTTGTTAATTACAAATCACTAAAAGTGTCTAATATTACATAGAGAGAATAAGAGGGGTAATCGTCTTCAATGAAAATCGAGTATCGTCCCACATCAATTGTTAGCATAATGAATCTCAAATGAAATCTATAAATGTGGAGCTAGCGAAACCCTTACATTGATATAATGTCGCCTAGCTTCTAATGGGCTTCAAGTAATTATATATATATTTAAGCAGCCTAAAAGGTTGTACACGCCAGTCTAAGATGCCTATAATGGAGTAAAAAAATTTACATTACACAACTCAGCCCAGTTGGATTTTGGTTCTGCACCGAATTCAAGTGGTTCAAAACGGTTTGACCGATATGATCTCAACGATGTTTTTTGAGCTGAGCCGGACTGACCTATATTTATTTGAAATTTGAGTACTTAATCAATATTATTTCATTGTAATATTAGGAAAAAAAAAAAGTTTTTGCTTTTTGTTTATTTTTTGCTTTTTTGTTAATATTTTTTTTTTGTTTTTGTTTTTTTTTTTTTTTTGTGTTTTTGTTTTTGTTTTTTTTTTTTTGTTTTTTTTATTGGTGAAAGGTAAGTGTTATATTAATAAGAAAAAATTGTCAGAAACCACCTTTTAAAAGTCGAGTTTTTTTATTGAGCCACCTTATATAATTTTTCTAAACAAAACCACCTTAAATTTTACTGCCGTCCTACCTACACCACCTTATGGTTTTTATCGGTGAAAAAACAACGTGAACTGACCATTTTGCCCCCACATTTTCTACATGTGCTTCACTTAAGGCTAATTACCCCAATTATATTCTCTTTTCTCTTACCCCTTAACAAAAACGGAAGAATTATTAAGGGGAGAAAGCCAAAAAGACATCATAAAATGATTGGTGGTGAGAGAAAATACAAAATGATTGAGATAATTAGCCTTCAGTGAAGCACATGCAAAAGGTGTCAGGGCAAAACAGTCAGTTCACGTACTTTTTTCGCCGGAAAAAACAATTAGGTGGTGCAGGTAGGAAGGAAGTAAAAGTTAAGGTGGTTTTGTTTAAAAAAAATTATATAAGGTGGCTTGATAAAAAATTCGACTTTTAAAAGGTGGTTTCTGACAATATTTTTATTAATAATCACCTAAAACATGTACAGATTACACCTCTAAATGAGGATTCATTCACCGTCGCATACATGAAAACAAAAACTGAGTCTGCTTGAATCAAATTGGGGCTTACCTACTATGTACGGCCTCCCCAAGTTTGATCCTTACAAAATCAGTTATTGAATAAGCCCCTAGCTCAGCTTGCATCTTCTACAGCAAATTTGGAGTCAATAGTCAATACCATCAAGGATCTTCACTCTACAGGTCTACTTCAATTTTTTGCTGATTTCCCCTGATCTTTCCACTCTATGCTCCCATACAGTTGTGTTTCTACTTTGCCAAATTGCATAAATCAACCCTGTGAATATAGCATATATCACTCTCCTTTTGAACTGTGACATTTTCCTTCTAACAAGCCATTTGTAGTTCTGCTCTAGATTGTATACCTTCCTCTCAATGTGCAGCCAATCCATCATCAGGTCCATGCAGTCCTTGCTCAGTTTGCAATTGAAAAAGAGATGAGCAGGTCGTCTCTACTGCATTATCACAAATTGGGCAACTGGGGTCAGTAATAATCCCATGTTGAGCCAATTTCTCTCTTGTCTAAAGTCTACCTAGCATTGCCAACCATGTTGGAGCTATGTCTTGGAACATTCAGTTTATTCCATATCACCTTTGTCCATCTCTTTTTTCTAATGTGCCCTCTTATCCGCTTATACCCACTTGCAATTGTGTACTTGCCACTGTTATCTCCCCACACACCATTAATATATCCATTTGCAAACTTCTCCTTCACTTTACACACTTTTTTCCACACCTAAGAAGAGTCACCAACTGGTTTGTATGACCACCATTCCTTACCTCTCATATATACATGATCTACCCATTTAATCCACAATAAGTCAGCTTTTGTGGCAATATTCCACACCAATTTGGCAATGGCTACCTGATTCCAATCTTGCACTTCTCTAATCCCCAAACCACCGCACAATTTGGTTTACAAACCACACCCCATGCTACTAAAGGAGACTTAATATATTCAGCTTTACCTGCCCATAAGTAATTTCTGCAAATGGTTGTGTGACTTCTTTGAGAACACTGCTTGGGAGTATGAAGATAGTTCTCTAGTAGGTGTGAAAAGATATCAGTATAGAGTTGCTAGCTACACTCTAGCTGCATATGAGAGAGATCTTGAACCCCATGAGTGTATCCTCCTTGTCATTTGTCGATGAGTACATCAGAGTCTATGGTAGATAGCCTCTTTAGGAAAACAGTGACCCCGAGATACTTGAAAGGTAACTTCCCCATTCTGAAGCTAGTAACACCTGCTATCTCTTCCTTGACTTCTTGAGGAACATTGGCACAATAAACGTCAGATTTTGCATTACTTGCTTGCAGCCCTGATGCTTGTGAAAAAGTGACAAGTGCCCTCATTAGCAACATAGCAGATGAATATTCACCTTTGCAAAATAGGAGAATATCATCCGCAAAACAAAGATGATTCAGTTGTAGTTGCTTGCAATGTGGATGGAAAGCAAAACCATGTAGAGAGCTGGTGTACTTGAGGATTCTTGAGAGATATTCTAGAGATATAACAAAGAGGAGAGGGGGGATTGGATCTCCCTATCTCAATCCTCTCTTCCAGCAAAACAAGGAGATAAGTTGCCATTAATAAGTAGACAAAAATTTGTGGAAGTTATACATTCCATAATCCACTTAATGAAAATAGCTGGGAAATTGAGTGCATGCAGCATCTCCTCTAGGAACCCCCATTCAACTGAGTCATACGCCTTCTTCAAATCTATCTTCATCATACAACTGCTTGGAGAATTTTTCATGTGATATAGTCTAACCAAATCCTGACACACAATGATATTTTGTACAATGCTACACCGAGAAACAAATCCAGATTGACTAACAGAAATAAGGTCAGGCGGAACATATTTTAATCTGGTACATAACAACTTAGAAATGACCTTATACAAAACTTAGCAACATAATATAGGCCAATATTTAGTTACTGAAGAGGCATTTGTAGATTTTGGAATTTAGAGAAATAGTGGTGAAATTAATTTCTTTGAGGAGTTAGTGATGAAGAGAGAGAGAGAGAGACTCACGGGGAGGTTAGACTTGGTTTGACTTTTCTCTCTAGCCTAGGGTTTCTCCCCCCACGAAAGCTAGGCGCCATGGCAAGGAATGCTCAAGGGAAGGGGAAGAAAAAGAAAGCTAAGTCCAGCTCAAAGAAATCTGCATCGAACAAGTCCTCAACTCAAGTGAATGTGCCGAAAACGAGTGATGCGAAGAAGATCAGAAAAGTATTGGAGGTTCAGGGAATAGCACCGCTTGATTTCGTTATGCAATCGAATCCATTCACACCGCCTCCGGTGGTGGAGGATGTGGTTCAAACTGCAAAATCTCAACGACAACGTTTTGAATGGTTTAAGAAAGCTGGGTTCTCGAAGACTGGAAGACCATATGGGTAAAAAGCTCCTCCGGTTTCTTCACCGCCTTTTGTCTTCTCTGAGGCAAATGCCCAAGCTCTGCTGCCTTCAAACCAAAAGGTAACATCAATTAAAATAACTTTTGATGATATCAAAGAAGAAATTGATTACTGGAAGAATGCTATGGTATGTTATGTGTTGGGAGTAAATCCCCCTTATGCTGTGATGGATTGCTATTTTAGGCGTATCTGGGGTGGGTTTGGGATTGATAAGATTTCAATCTTGCCATCGGGAGTTTCTGTTGTTCGTTTCACTATTGTTGAGGGGAAGGAGAAAGCATTATCCTATGTATACCAGATGTTTGACAAAAAACCTTTGATAATGAAGTCATTGACACCTGCTATGATTTGAAAAAGGAGGAAATCAAGAAGGTCCCTATCTGGGTGCAGCTACCAGGTCTGGACCTTCAATATTAGGGAAAAGAGACTACTTACAAACTGGTCTCTGGTTTGGGAAAGCCTGTATCTCTGGATAAGGCAATTGAAAATAAAGAGAGGCTGGGTTTTGCTCGAATCATGCTGGAGGTGGATATAGGCCAACAATTCCCTGAGAATATAGTGTATGAAAATGAATGGGGTAAGCAGGGATGAAGCTATTAAGGGGCCTGAGGCGGCTATGGCCTCTCCCAATGTATATGTTTTACACATGAAAGTGTATTAACAAACATAATTATTTTAAAATTTTAATTTTCTTATTATTGCTATGGCCCCTCTCAGAACATATGCGAAACTTTATAAGGTATTTAGCCCTTTTTAATGGTATAATCTGACTTTGTCCCTGGGGGTAAGTTAGTCAATCAAACTGTTGTCTATGAATGGACACCAGTAATTTGTGCTACTTGTAATGGCTATGGTCACAGCTCTACTATATGCAAGAAGGGTGTAATACCCATCTATTTTCTTAAAATTAGAAAATAGTTATTTATATTATGGTAGATTAATTATTCGATTTATGAATTTTCAAATATCAAATTTATA
>BSSO01006925.1:0-11470 GCA_030267885.1 Mesembryanthemum crystallinum | reverse complement strand
AAGTCTAATTTCTTTTTCTTGGGTCATTTTCTATTAGGAAGGAGAGGCCAGCTATTAATCTCTCGTTCTTGGTTCAGTTCTTCCTACTCGCACTCATTGGGTAAGACACACATACAAGATGAGCAAACACTCGTACTAATCACTACTCTTCTGTTTTGGCTAAAATGAGATGATGGCAATATAAATACTTAATTAGTTTTAAAACATACCTTTAACAGGATAACAGCAAATCAAGGATTCTACTTGCTGGGTTTAGACAACACATCTCCCACCTTCGCATCAGCTGTACAGAACTCTGTCCCAGCTCTTACCTTCCTCATGGCAGTAATTCTCAGGCAAGCTTTTCTATCTATTCAAGTCATTCACAATCAAACTGCATTATCACATATAGCATGAAAATGAACCTTACCACGGAAAAAAACCTGCTAAATTTTACTACATGCTAAAAAGATCAGTCTTGAATGTCATGCTCATACCCTAAGCACACAAAAGGTACCAACAAAGTTTTCGAATATGTTGTGGTTTCTGCAGGATAGAGAAAGTGAGACTAAACAGAAAGGATGGTATAGCCAAGGTGGCCGGAACGGTTTTCTGTGTAGCTGGAGCTTCAGTTATAACATTATACCAAGGTCCAGCCATATACAGCCCGTCCACAGAACTCCATGAAACAACGCCCTTGTTTCTCTCTCTAGGAGATGCCAATGGCAAGAACTGGACCTTGGGCTGCCTCTTCCTCATAGGGCACTGCCTGTCGTGGTCTGGCTGGCTTGTTCTGCAAGCGCCAGTTCTGAAGAAGTACCCAGCACGGCTCTCAGTCACTTCCTACACTTGCTTCTTCGGGTTGATACAGTTTGTCATCATTGCCGCTCTCTTTGAGAGGGATATAGAAGCTTGGAAGTTCCACTCTGGTGGCGAGGTCTTCAGTATCATGTACGCGGTGAGTAACTACTTAGCTAATCTAATACATATTAATGGATATGTCTACACCATATCACCAAATCATGACTTTAATGAGGCATCAGCCAATTGTGAGATTTACAATCAGTAGTAAATTATTCATATGATTGAAAAAATAAAAAATGTTTTTTCTTGATCCTTAATTAAAAAGTACCACAAATAAAGAACATCAGCTCCACAAAGAACCCAATTCATGACTTCACAACAACTCATTGCAGGGTCAAATGAAATATAAAAGAACCCTCAAAATAGTGTGCGCGCAAATTGCATAACACACTCTATTTAAATAAATAATGGGCTCATAGAATCAGAAGAGTCAAAGCAGACAGTATTATTATTTCCTGCCATCTTATCATGCCAAGAAGAATAAGTAGACTAAGGTCTTCAAATACCCACCAAACTTTCCCTAGATCTTGAGCTTACCTATGTTTGAGAAAGTAATAGTAAATATAACTACTCTGACAGCCTCGGCAGACATGCTTCTTTCCTTCCTGTTTGGATGAGGTTCTCAAGAAAAGTTACAAGATCAGGGAGTGTCTTAAACAGGATGTTGTCCCATATTTAGAAAGACCAAATCTGGTGATTATCATGAAGCATCAACTCAGTAGACCATTTAATGCACTTAACACTTAGAACTAATGGCTTCAGCCTCTAGTAGATGATCATGAATAAATATGTATCAAATTTGACAGATGAAGGGGCACATAAATGCCCACAGCCTCCTGCAGGAAGCATCCTTAGGTAAAATTTTCACTCCAGGAAAGTAAAGTCCTGCAAAACGTGGGGGATTTGAACGAAAATATCTAGTTGTTAGGCTGAGGAAAGGAAGAAAAAGGCTTTGTCAGTCCTAAAGGTAAGAGTTGAACTATATGCCCAATGTAGAACACCCCAACCCACGTGGAATCCACAACTCGTGGGGCTAACAGTTCACTGGCTTCTTAAAAATAAATTACAGCCGTATTAGCAGATAGTGCCAGATACCATAAGCATAACAAATTACTATCTCTATAATTTTGATAAGTGTTGTGACCACCTTTTTTATTTATTTAATTTAATGTCCACTTCTTTAAGGCTATATAATAAGGTAAGCATACCCCTCATAAGTACTCAGGCTTCCACCTTTCATAAGGATGACCAAAGGATCGACTATTGAGAGTCTAATATCTCCCTTCTTGGACATACTTATGGAGTATGGCTTACTAGGTTGGAAATTGCGACTTAGGCCGGGACTAGGTGTTTAAGTTCTAACCTTCTATTCTCCCTTTCCAGACATGATCCCTAAGCTTGATCACTATTTAGTGGTTTGGGGATGACTTTTACCTATTTATAGATAATAATTCAAATAAAGGCATTGTAGAATCCTAATAAAGCCTTAGAGCTAAAATTCATAATGATTGCTGAAAGGAAATAAGATAAGGAATCTAAAGTTGTTGATTAGGAGTATCGTCTCCAATTGTAAGGTTGAAAGTTTCATTCCTATCGTCCTTTGTACCGCCTCTAAAACCAAAAACAAAAGAAAATGATATAAGATAGTATGAGTTGTTTGGTTTTGTTGAAATTTCTCTAACTAATTAATGTTGCAGGGAGTGGTAGCATCAGGAATTGCTTTTGCTGTACAGATATGGTGCATTGATAGGGGTGGCCCTGTGTTCGTGGCCGTGTATCAGCCTGTTCAGACTTTGGTCGTTGCTATTATGGCCTCCATTGCTTTGGGAGAACAATTCTACTTGGGAGGGTCTGTGTTTACTCTCTTTCTCCCCCACCCACAAACTTTACTGTCAACTCTCCCTATCCATNAGGAAATTAGCGAAACTCATCAATCATGCAACAGCTAAAAAAACCACTTGCATGACCCCTTTCCCAGCAAATGTTAGGTTGTATTCCACAAGATTTTGACAGTGTCTGACTACATAATGCATATTACCTCCCTGAAATTAAGCAAGCTCATCCCACTGGCTAGTAATAAACCAATAATTTAATCAATATGTCACTTAACATAAACGCCCCACTTGGTGCAAAATCACTGGGTAGGCCATCTGACAAACACCAATGTATCTGTTTACAGGATCATCGGAGCAGCACTGATCATCACGGGATTATACCTAGTCTTGTGGGGTAAGAGTGCAGAGGTAAAATTCGCAAAGGCTGCAATCCAGTCTCCTCCAGAGCAGGGAAACAACAGAACTCCAATCCAATCCAAGTCGGCTCTTACTCAACCACTCCTTCCCCCGTCATCAGAGAACGTTTAATAGCCACAACAAAATGCAACCTTGAATCGGTGGCTCTGTTTTGCAAACAAGCAAACTACTACTCCTGCATCAAGAGATTTTTTGGTCTTTTTTTTCCTTTTTTTGGTGTGAGTATGAAGTTGTTTATTAAGTCAGCATCCTCCACTAGAAGGCCAGCTAAAAGGGAGTAAAAAAGAATAGGTATTAGGGGATGAATGTGATGATTATTATCTCTTAAGTTGTTTACCATGGGGAGCTTAAACCCCCACCCGCCCACCCTTTACGTATTAATTTTATGGTTTGATTTTACTAGAAAAGATATCCACACTAGTAAAAATTTATTCTGGCATGGAAGATTGTATGGACCCATGTCCATTTCCTATTCTAAACACTACAAAAAGGCAAATTAGGGAAAAAAAGCATGTGCATCTTTATCACACTTTAATGATAGTACCTCATTTGGGTGATGATTCCATTCCAAACAAGCAGATCAAAAACTTTACGGGGGTTCTTCTAATGGCATAAATAATGCAGGAAAAACTAATTAACTGCATGTAAATGCAACATTCACTGCTCAACAACATCAACTTCAACAGCATATATCTCAATATTGACAAAAAAAATGTTCTTAGTTCCTTTAAGAGGGAGATATACCTGGATTTGCAGGACTATCACTTTCCAATATGGTATAGTTATCTCCTGTGCCACAAAACACAACTTAATCAAGTACACTGAGCGACTAGCTAATAAGCAAAAACAGCACTTGATTAGTATTGAGTAAACACAATTTAGCAACATGAGAATGACAAAATATCCAAGTACAGCATGTTGTATTTCAGCAGTCATATCTAGGTGACTGGAACGTTTGAGATTGGATCAAGTTGTGGCATTTTATGACAGATAACAGAGAATTTACCTGTTTATGATCTCTTTATAGACAATTATTCCAAAAGAATAAAGAAAAAAGAAACACCAACACAGCACGAGGTGTAGAGGAACAAGCTCGAGAATTTTTGAATTTCCTGAAGCCACAATTTCTAATCTACATTTATGAACTATGGAATGTGGATACTGTAAATACTTCATTATCTTCCATTCCAACTGAATGGGGATTGAGCTAATTCCTAGCAATGTTCACTTAGCAACAGAATCGAAGATACATGAACAAATACTTCTCAACTCTCAGGGCATCATTATTACCATTCACCAGCCATAGTCAAGGTCCAAAAGTGTATCAAAAATTTTAGATATGACAAAATCTAAAAGAGAGTTAAGCTAAAAAAGAATAGATCCCAAGGTGCCATAATGAAAAAGCAAGTAGGTTAGGACCCATAATCACTGCCTATTAGTACCTTGGCAGAAAGCATTTCATTTATATACCATGCCTTTTCTTTTCATGATATGAATGGGATCAATTTATTAAGATCTGAATGGTATCAATCTATTTCAATCTACCCCACCATGCTTCCACGCCTCTTCCTTTTCAAAATATTTGAACCATCAGGTCTCATTATCTATTTCTTTCCTCAGTTCATTACATTACATTTCACTTTTAACATCTCTTATTCCAAAAAATTGAAGGAATGACAATAGAATATGGTGACTTCAAACAAAAACTGGTAAGTGAAGTTTCAAGCTAAAGCTGTCAGTTTCTAAATTTCATGGCATAGCATTCATAAGCAAAGAAATCAGCCAAATTCGTTTACTTCTGAAATCAAATAGCTGGAACTTGGTCCTTAACGTAGACAAGGGGATAGCAAATACAAACCCTACTACAGAAAACTCTCCAATTTGCCTCACTGATCCATGCTGGAAAAGCATGTTCAGAACTTAGGACGGACATGTGAACCAAAGAGATGATCCTTTGGTTGTGAGTTGTAACAGTTAGATATGGATGACAAAATCAAATTGAAAACTACCTATGCTTCAAAACTCCCAGCAATACAGTAACATAGATTGCAATCAACTTTTGTGCAAAATCCTTGTTTTTTTATAAGAAAAAAATGTATTAATTCAAAATGTCGATAAAATTACAAGTTAAGAGGACGAGGAGTCCTCTAAGAGATTTATATACAAAAAGAATCTCTAATTACAAATCAACCTAATGCCACCGAATGTCAGTGAGGATCACCCCCCCCCCCCCCCCCCCCCCCCCAAAAAAAAGTCGTCGCGGCTTTGGCCCAAAGAGAAGCCAAGTAAACCACCGATCCCACACAAAAGCAAGAGGCTTTGATGTCACAGAAAAAGCGCGAGAGTTCCTTTCCTACCGAAGGCACCAAAGGATAGCGAAGAAAGCACACCGCCTCAACAACTTATTATCCTTACCCCTCTAAAACTGACATATCATGCCAAAAAGTGGTGAAAAAGGGTGGGAGGACTGATGAAGCACTCCCCCATAATACCAAAAAACCCACAAAGACCGAGCAAATTCACACTGCAAAGATAGATAAAGACCTGTCTCACTAACACAATTGCATAAGACACAGATATCCGGTAGTAGAGCCCACCCAGGCCTTCTACGCTGCAGCACGTCATGAGTATTCACCTTACCTAATGCCAAGGTCCAAACAAACGCGCACACTTCAAGGAGAACCTTAGACTTCCATATGAAGTTAGCAAGAGGAAAAAATGGATGGTGAGAGGTAAGGTTAAGATGGGAAAGAAAGGATTTACAAGAGAATACCCCACAGGAATCTCCAAGCCAAACCCTAGAGCTAACAGTGTCGCCAAGAAAAGTGGTCTAGAGTATAAAGCAAGGAGATGAGCTCCTCCATCTCCACCCAAAGGGAGGTCTCCGAAGATGAAGATCCCAAGTGCTGCTAGAATAAAAGGCAGCGATCGATGCATCGAGGAGAGTAGAAAGAAGAGAAGGATGACTCCCCACACCAGCTCCTCCTAGAAGCTACCCAGGTTACCACTCCCAACTTTCCTAATGTAGTGGATTATGTATTCTTACAAGAAGTGTTGGCATGAGAACTTCAAATTTCCTTCTTAATTTTTTTTAAAGGATTATATACCAATGTTTATTAAGGTGTGTGAGCGCTAAGGGTCGCCAATTATATAATTTCCAACATAAAAAGTGATTGTGAGTAGAGATGTCACTTTTAGTGAAGAAGTATCTTGGGATAGAAGAAAAACTAGAGATAATATGTGGCGTTTCCTACATATTAAGAGAGCCCCCAGCAACACCACCCTTTCATTGCCTTTGAGCTATAATCATAGTGATTATCCCGACTCTAACAGTCAAGATTAAGAAATAGTTTGACCTTTTTTAATACTTTTGTCTTTTTCTTAATGGTAGCCCTTAGAGTTGGTGTGGTGCTTCTGGAAGTGTTAGGTAGGGGAATCTTCTTTTACCCTTTCCTTGTACCCTTGTTTTGATGTCCTTGGTAAGATGGTCTTTGCACCTTAAAGAGGCCAAGAGGGGTTAGCGATCCGGATGAGGAGAAAGCAAATTCCAATTCCCCTTTTGCAGTTACTTGATGACACCTTTTTATGTCATCGGGATTATCTTCCCTCTTTTAAGAATGTGTTACCATCATTCAAGAGTTCGTATTAGGCCTAAGAGTTGAATCTGCACAAGAGTGTTTTTTGTGGGATTAAAGTTGACACTCAGGTTTGGTTCCCTTGCTAGTTGCTCAAACATTGAGAGGCTCATTTCTTGCTTGAGGGTTTGTTTCGGGTGCAATCTGAGTTCGTTTGCCTTTAGTGATCTAGTTGTTGAGAACGTGATTACACAACTAGATGGGTGAAAGGGTCCTTCTTTGTTTAAGGTTTGTGTTACCCTTATTCAGCCTTGCCTAGCTTCCATCCCTTTATACTACTTGTCCATTGTAAAGGTACCTAAGAGTGTAGCCAGGAGCTTGAAGAGAATCATGTGTGACTTTCTTTGGTTTAATACGAGGGACAGAACTTCGGGGATCATTTGGTGGCCATGAGTAGTGTTTCTAAGCCTAAGCAAATGAGGAACTTGGTCTTGGTAACTTGTCATCTAAAACTTCCTTTGTAGGTAAGTGGTTACGATGGCTCCCTCTATAACTAGACTTCTTCAACATATGGTTTTTTCTAGTAACAACCGGCTTCAACAGCAATCCCCTCTATAATGTGCCACCCATATGCTGTAATAACTGTATCAGCAATCCCCAATACATAATGGGTGTCAAATTTCTAGGCTGTATCGGCCAATATAGTAGAGAATGGTGATACAATTGGTAATTGTCAACAATATGGCCGATACAACCGATAAAAACGCCAACACAACCCATTACTCAGACACCCAACTACTCCACTACCTTTTTTTGCGAATACCGTGATCACAATCTATTTCTCTGGATCATTTTTGTGTCTATGTTTTTCTAAAAGGTGGCTATTCCTTTACCTTTGAAATCTACTATGGACTATAAGTATAACCTATCTTTACTACTGTCTTGATAGAAGAAGCTAGTTAATGAAAGATGTGATGATTATTTCCTATCTTTACTAGTGTCTTGATAGAAGAAGCTTAGCTAATTAAAGATGTGATGATTATTTGTCACAAGTCATACTTCTTTTTGTGATAAAGCTTTTTAACAAGCAGTTGTTCTTATCCATCTTTTTACTCGCACACTTTCGTTTGTTGATTCTTGAACCTGAATTCTTGGTCAATTTGGCCGGTTTCTTCAAGCACATATTGCATTTTGGCTTTCCTTTTGTGCCAACAGTCATTCAGCAAATGATTTGTCTCCCTACAAATGCCACAATTAGGGAACCTTCCTTTCTCTTCCCCTCCTCACAAGTCAGCTCTACTCACAGCAACGGGTAGTGGACCTCTAAGTCTCTAAATATCTTTACCCATTACATTTTTGCCACTTTTGAAGGTCATTGGACTGTGTTCCAGTCAACTCTCAATTGTTAAACAATGTCATGGTCTGTATAACAATTCAAGCCTTTAGGATATTTTATGCTCTTAGGAATGTGGAGAACCCACCACTTTCGTAACTGTCAATTTGGTCAAGCTGATAAGACTCTTTTATGATTACAAATTTCAGCTAACAAAGTACTCCCATCTTAAACTTCGTACTATTTCTCATCAACTACTCATTCATCTTTTAACAATGCTTTAGACTATGATACTCGGACTAGGCTATATGTTTCGAACCAAAATACATGTTCAAGTGCTGAACTCAACCAACTTCTGAAACTTGAAACTTTGCATGTCTCTAGCCTAAAACGAAGTCAAGTGCGCCTTCGCATGTCAAAGTGTCAAGTTTCCAACACGGTTACTTGAGGTTGAGGTGAAATGAAGAGCCCGAGTTAACATATGTAGTAAATTGTTCATAAATCATAATTGTACATATGTTAAGATTAACAACTAGGAGCTTCTAAAAAGCTACCTGCTCCAAGTCTTGTTAATCACATGTTAGTTGTGGTACAATGAATGCCCTCATCCTAGTAGGGAAAAAGGATCACAAAAAACCCACATTGGAAGAGCTTCATTATGGTTTCAGTCTTAATAGGCTACCAAAAGAGAGTAAAACAACACAAATACTTCAAAAAAAATGAAAGATTGAGCAATAAACTGAAATTGATCTTTTTAAAATATCCTTGTCAAACACCAATAGAGGAAAATCAACATATCCAGATAATTTTGCAATGAAGCAGAATAAATTAATGGTTATGTACTCATGGCAATTAAATGTCAGTTGCCATCTACCAATACTATATCTAGAAAAAACAACCAGACACCAAGTCTTGTTGGGCTAAGTTACCAAAAAAAATAGATGAGAATATAGGCAATTCAGTTCAAGATACAAGTCCATAGGTCAGGTTAATTGCCTGATTAGAAGTTTGAATCAGGAACATTATTTCTTCAGTAGACAGTCCCAATAACTAATGTGCTTCCTACCTGCAGATGGGAATCAAGAGTCTCTAAGCAGCTACCTGCATATCTTATTGCAGCGTAGTACAATAACCTGCCTGATACTAATAAAAGGAAACCACCCTCACAGATTCTTCTCCAAATGAGGTGAAACTTAAAAGCAAAGATGAATCATTGAGAAAGCCTAGAAAGCTTTAGCAGCTTTTCTTTTTTTTTTTTTTTTTCTTCCCCTCAGACCATTGGGCACACATTGTCCCCAAATAACAATCGGGGCGAACCCCTCGGGTTTAAACCTGGGGTATAAGTAGTGCTTGATCAGTCTCAAAAACAGATTATACAACGCCGAGCCTGTTTCAGCCTCAGAACAGGGCGAAACCCTTGATTTGAAGAATGTGTAATCCGAATTATCAAGAACCCTAAGGTCTTTTCAATTTCTCATGGAATGTCGATTTGAAGTTTCGTCGCACACCCAAAATTCAAACACAATTCATATTTATTAGTTAATTGATATCCAAAATATCTCTCTCCATCCGGCCAACTTAAATTACTAGGTAAAAGGATTTTATCGTCATCGTCATCGTCATCGTCAACTAGAATCGAGAAAAACCCTAGATTGACGAAAAATCTTACCCCAAAACCAACAAATCAGAGCGTAATGGAAGGCATATAGCGATATAAAACAGGAATTGAAATGATAATTTAGGAAACTGGAAGCTGAAGAGGAGGAAATTCGTGGAAGTACCTGGACCAATGGAACTGATGCGAACTCCATTGTCGGCGGCAGCTCTGGTCCACCACCCCTTCTCCATTGGCGCCAAAGTTCAAAATCCTTTTCGGGATAATTGCTGCCCAAAATTCTTTTAAGATTCTCTTAAATAAAAGGAAATTTACGAAAAACTATCTACTCCCCCTTTCAATTAAATATTTACAATTTCTATTTTGGTACATGAGTTTCATACTTAGATATCTTCAAGTAGTCTAAAGTAGCAAGGTTTTTTTTGAGTGAAGTTAGCTAAATATCCCTCTTCACTCACCATCGTTATTTGTCTCAGCCTACTTGCCTTCTACTAAACAAAGACATTCTTAGAAGTCAATAATCAAAACAAACTTTCTTATTTTGCATGCAAATGCAAAAGTCAAGCGTAAATTAAAGGAAATGAAGGGAGTAATATATAGCTCAATTACCAAAAACTACTACTTTCTCCGTTCCACTAAAATCATTGCATTTTGATTTTATAATATTTTTGGATTCATCTTAAATAGTATAGAAATTTCCTATAGTACCCCTGAACTTTGACCTAATGCCAGTGGTATCCAATCTTTTTCCAAAATGCTGGCGATACCCTTGAAGTTTAGTTTTAAGCTTTTCCGTACCCTATGGCCGACGGAATGTTAAAACCGTTAACTTTAATAGGTTTAAAGGAATTAACCAAACAAATAAAAGGTAAGAGACTAACATATCCCTCGCCTCACTTCATCACTTTTCCCCTATCTTCTCTCTTCTCTTCCTCCCTCCCTCCCCATGAGCAACTCGCCTCAAGCACTTATTCCCTCTGATTTTCTCTCTCCTCCCGCCCCTCAATGACAAATTCCTGGCTCCTCTAGTGATTATCGGTTGAGGTCTTAATTATCATATCTTTCCAAATACGTTGACATATCCGCTTGACTTTACGTTAGTAAAGTAATGTCAAAATGATACCCCTCACTATATTGGTTGAGGTCTTAATTATCTCATCTCTGCAGATATGTTTCTAGAGTGTGTGATCTTTTCAAAGTTGTAGCATTACTGGAATCAACATCAATCTTAAGCATGGCTAAGAACTATAGGACTGACCGTCATATTGAACATGTCAACGACTTAGATATGGTCATTGGTATGTAGCAATATTAGCAACATATTAAGTAAGATAGTCATCCACCAAAGTGAAAGCCGAGTTTTAATCAACATTGGGTTTAGAAAAATTTATTACCAATTAAAGTCTTCCCCCTCTCTTTCTCTCCGTAATGAAACACAAGGAACTTGAGTGTTAATCACAACTCACTCAACTCCAAATCTGACCAAAGGCATCTCAGGATTTCACTGGCCTTCAAAAGCTTGTCTGTTTGCGAGTTTTCTAAACACTTCCCTAGTTCCCTATAGATAACTCAAAGCATATACCCATAAATAAAATAGTAAATAAAATCCAAAGTTTACTTACATATGCACAACATCCAAAGGGAAACCAACTACATGATAGAGATAAATCAGAGAGATTAGCGAAGAAAAATAGCCCACACATATATCGGTATCAAGGTAATATATATATTAAAAAAAAAAAAAAAAAAAACAAGTTCATAAAGTTTATATGAGCCTGCACTAAATACTATGCTTAGAAGGCATCACAGAGAAAAATAGTCTACATATGTAGTGATAAAGATGACCCAAGAG
>BSSO01006923.1:0-11473 GCA_030267885.1 Mesembryanthemum crystallinum | reverse complement strand
GAGTACCCTTCCTAGAAGGTGCCTCAATAGTCACTTTCCTCCCTAGTATGCTCTGTATGAACTACTTTGAGATTGGTTCTTTGGTAATAATACATCTCTCTTTATTACCAAAAAAAAAAAAAATTTAGTAAAAAACCTGCCAAAAAATACAAATATTATTTTAAGATTACTTATAACTTTTAATCAACTTTTTCAAAATTTAATTTTTAACACCATTAGAAAGAGTGCGAAATGTACTCTAAAAGGAGACCCATTTGTAGTAGGGATGTCTAATAAGTTGATAGTATTTTGTTTTGTTCCATCTAAACTCAATCGTAGACCCATTTAATGTGCTTAAGTTTGGACTCATACTACTTTACTTTGTAAATATCAATATCTATACCCAATTACATTGAATCCAGCTGGTTTAATTTGTCATAAATAGGTCTGATTAAGTAGTACTTTTAATGCATATTTGTGCAAATAGACATACATAAGTGACGAGACTTTATTTAAAAAAATGATCAGATGTTAGGTAACAAGAAGTCAAAAGGACAAACTAAAAATAAAAATCAATATTGAGAACAAATCACAAAGTATAAATATAGTGCACTAACAAGTAACACACATGTCTATAATTGCGTGCAAATTAAAGTTAACTAAAAAATGGTCATAGCAATTAATAGTTGTATGATTGATATTTGTGAATTATATAATAAGCCAATTTGCTTTTATTTTCTTTGAAAAAAGAAAGTAAAATTCAAACATCTTTATATATGTATAATTAGGAATTTAGGCTTTCTTCTCTTCAACTTATATTTGTTGATTTTTTGTTGATTTCAGCAAAAATCAATAAAAATCAGCAAAGTCCTCTCTGCCAAATCTAACGAATCAACGAAAATCAACAAAAATCAGTAAAATCAACAGAAACCAACAAAAATCAGTAAAATTACCAAATGTCAACAATTAACAATAAATATCAACAAAAATCACATGAAGAGAACATCGCCTTAATTTATAATCACTTTGGATATTTTCAAATAAATCTCATGATGAAATCATAAAATCATTGTCATACAAATTTATTAAGATGAACATGTGTAATGCATATTTATGTACTGAAAGATTGTATAATTAAAAAATATGCATCCATGTTTTAAAGACATATTTTATTGTTGCATTGTATTTTGTTTTTTTTTTCCAGATTATTTTTATTGTTTTCCTTTTCAATTATTGTTAGTAAATGTGAGTTAATAAGAAATGTACTCTAAATTTTGAAGAGTTATGACCGATGATAAATGATATTAAGTCAATAGCTTGCTTGAATGTTAAGTTAAAAGTTAAAAAAAAAACAAATCAACCAAAGTAATCATAACTTAGAATATAGTAATAGTATATTACAAACCGTGCAGCGCACGGGCATAAACCTAGTATCTAAGAATATTCAACGTTGATGGTGGCGTGTACCACTTTACTCCCTCCGTTTCGCAAAAATCTTGTCGCCCAAAGTTTTCAAAGTCAAAGTTTTCAAACTTTGACCATTAATATGTGAAAAAGTATAATGATTTTCATATTAAAAATAATATTTTTGGATTCATCTTAAATAGTATTTTCAAAATATCAAATTTTTATAAATTTTGGAGTTTATATAAATACATTTATTCATGGTCAAAGTGCCGTGTTAAAGACCGTACACAGTTTGGGAGACAAGATTTTTGCGAAACAGAGGGAGTATTTGTTTTCTTTTTTCGTGTGTGCAACACAAGTAACTAGTTCAAAATCAAAGTAAATAATCACGGTGTTCGGAAGTTGCTGTCATGTACTAGTACGTGTTGCACCAAAAAAATGTACTACTAATATGTATCTTTCAATTGTTGCATATTAAGTTAGAAGTGCAATATGGTTTGTATTTTGTAATATATTGGTTTCTTCACCGTTTATTGGTCACTCCAAATAGTGATAATATTAATACATTTTTTTGATTTTGACCACATTGCAATACCTCCTCTTAAGTCCCAACATTCTCAATACTTGTCGCTTGAGCAGTTGAGCTTCACTAGCAATATGTGTTGTGTAGTCGAAACCTCAATATTCCTCACTTTAGTATTTATTGTATAAAAAAAATAGGGTTTCCTGATCTTGAAGTTTGGCCAAATGCAAGTGCTATCCAACTTCTTCTTTTCTTTTATTTTTTAAGTTGCACATAGACGCAATGCTTATTATTCTATAGGAAACATAATGCATACTCACGAGACATTAATGCCATCATATGCTTTATTGATTAAGTACAATTATAAACAAACGATGAGGATGAGGGAGATTGCGAGGTTTTAGATAATTTTAGGGATTAAGTACGCAGGAGGGCAAAATATCTTTAAATTATAGCCATAATATGATGATATTAAATTCAATTGGAAAATATGTATACATGTTATATTTATACTTATAGTCCAAAAGTATTGCATGTAACTTTTGAAATAAATGGTATCATTGGCATTTGACAAACTACGAGGGCAACATATAAATTAAAATTTCTGAACAAATACATAAGACCATAAATATATTCCATAAACAACTATCCTTTCAAGCCATGTAATAAGAGTGATTAGATAATCATTTATGAAGATTAAATCTCAAATACAGGGCCATCCTTTGGCAAGTGTGAGGTGGTCGACCACACAGGACCTCCAATTTGAAGGGGCCTTATTCTTATCAAATTTCAAAGACTAAACTCTATACTATTTGTCCACATCCAATTTTCAAGAAAAGATTTTCATTCATTCCAAAACTCTTTTTGTGAGATGATTTTTCATGTTTTACAAATCATGTTTCTCATCAATCAAGGGCCCCATTACTTATGCACAGGGCACTTATTGTTTTTTTTAAAACTTTGGGACAACCCTGCTTAAATATTAAGATTTTTAATAGTCATGTTCGTTACTAAATTATAGAACATTTTCCCTTCTTTTTAGAAATACCTCAATGATAAATATATTACTTACGCGCACTACACTCGTTACAAATAAAGAAAAGTATTATTATGTCGATTATATATAGTAATATAGAGTATATATAATATAAAGTGTGAAATTATTTTGACTTTTATAATCAATGATAATAGTATAACACAACAAGATGTCCAACTTAAAATCCCTCTTATCCAAAGTTGATATGTTGACAATTTACCCTAATCATATACCAACAATTGTGGACGCCAAATGTACATATAAGCTATTTTTTATATATTGAAATTTTCTTCTAAGCGAAAAATATGCATAATCTTGTCTTCGTAGTCATCATAACTTAGTCACCATACAATATATAGCTTTAAGAAGTATAAAGATAACCTATTATTGAAATTTCTTAGTTGATATATGTTGTGATGATAGCCTGAACAATTGTCATATGCAGATGTATAATAATGATTCAAACTTTGAGCATGGCTAAATGTAACAAAGGTGGTTTTCCACAAATGTCGGTATAATCGATCCAATTGAGTTTTATATTTCCAATTAGAGTTATGATAACAATTCTATTATCATCTTCCAAATGGCTATAAAGCCATCTAAATCTAACAACCAATAAGTACTATGCTATAGTTTTCATACCTATTTTATTGACAATTAAAATTAATAGACTGATCAAACAATTCATTGAAGTTGACTTGAGCGATATTCAAGAAATGATATATTAACATGTCATAATGAAGTTTGTTGGCTAAGAGCTTTCAATGTGAATGATTCACATGCTCTAACATTTTTTGTTTTCAACATCTATTTACTTGTCTTAGGTATGCATGATGCATGTGTGAAAAAAAGTACTCCTACTCATTTTTTACCAAAAAAAAAGAGGCAAAAACGGTAGAATAATCTTTTCAAAGGATTATCCCAAGTGTCTTTCATCAACAGACCGATGAAAGACTGGTCAAAATTAATTCGAAAGTACTCCTACTCATAGGTAAGCAAAAAGGCCATTTCCCCCCCCCCCCCAAAAAAAAATCACATAAAAAGGGCAAAAGAAAAAAAGAGTTGTGAAAATGACAAAAAAGCCCTTGGTACATTGGTCGGACCAGCCTCCCACTCTTTTCCCTCCTCCAATTCGGCAATTCCATTCTCTCTCTCTCTCTCTCTCTGCTACTTGTTCTGTCGACGGGAGGAAGAAGAACAAGAAACCAGGAGAGAGAAAAGAAGAGAGAGAAACTAGAGAGAGAAAGAGGGAGCGATGAAAGAGTTAGGAGACATAATTCCTCAGCAGTGGGCTTCGCCTTGCGGGAGCCAATGCACCCACAAATACGCTGCTCTTACCCAGATTCCTTGTAATCCCTTCTTTTTCCCCTAATCTTTGATTTGATTTTCTTGCTCTATGAATTTTCTGATGTTTATTTCTTTGTGGGGTCACAAAAAAAAGTTAGCTTGATCGATTTCAAATGATGGGTACTTTTTTTTTGAGGGATCAAATGATGGGTACTTAGGCAATGCTGTTTTCTTTGAAGTAATTAGGATGGTGCCCATAATTTGTCAATTTATGTTTCTGCTTATTACTTCTCCCTTTGTTTTCTTTTCATTTTTTGAGAGATTTTGTTGCTTTTCATATCAAATATGATGATGATAATCATGTGAGAATAGCTAGAGATGTTTTTTTGTTTTTGTTTTTGTTTTTTTAAAATTCAATTTCATTTTGCCATTTTCGTTTATCTGATCAGTTATGGTAGCTGGGGCATTTAGAACTATGTATGATTCTAAATGATCAAGGGTGGGGTAGGGAATGGGGAATGGTTGTTTAATTGTTTATGGACCTTTCTTAAATTTCTTGGAGGATAAAAGTAATCAACAAGGAGGGTTTCTTTAAGGCTAGTCTTGGAGACAACTTTGTTTCCGTTAGGGGTAAGGTTGCGTATATCTTGACATCCTTGACGCAACCCTTGGTGGGAACCACACTACATTGTTTATAATTTGCGTTCCTTTGTCGTCATGCACTCCCCCCTGATGACATATTAATCCCCCCCGGGACATAGGAAATTAGGGAAGTTAGTGAATGCTGAACATGTAATAGCATGGTTCCTACTGTTAGCTATTTGTTAGTGAATTTCTTCTTTTAATTACTTTGTGTGCCTAAAGATACTTTCATCACCGGGATTTTTAAGACATTGCTGCTGATCATGACTATGATTCATGAATCCGTTCTAGAAGCTAATTTAACAATAATTTGTGCCTTTGTGGCCAGAATCTAAAGATATTCTATTGGTGCTGTGTGGATGATAATAATATTGATTGGTCAAACTCTTACTTGCATTTCCATTTTGTGTTCGTAAGCTGTAAATGTAGCTTAACTGTGTGATATATGTAGCCAAGATTTTGCCTCATGGGTAAAATTGCCTCAGTGTTATATATTGTCTCTTGACTTCTATTCTTTAATGCTCAATTGTTTCTCTCGTGTAAAGACACATCTCCATTTTGTTCTCATATTTTACCACCTTTGGTCTTTGAAAAAATGGGGGATGTAGCTTTCGTTCAATTTCTCCGAAAAAATTATTATCATTTTCGTTGTTAAAGGAAATATTTTCCAATTTAGGGAAGGGAAGTTGATTATTCTCTCACTTTACATTTCATCCCAACTTCAAACCCAAGGAGCTCTAGTGTAGGATGTGTATTTGCTTACCTATTTTTGAACATGGGAAGGTTGAATCGAGATGGTTAATGATATTTGGATCTTCTTCCTTTCCATCTAGCAAAGAAATATGATTGTAGGATGGTGTTAAATTGTTAATACTAATTAGTGAAGGACTGTGAGAAACCAATTAGGGAGCGTAAGCACACTTCTAAGTCAGGTTCCATCCTAAAACCAACGATGTTCCACGAACAGCTTCCTATAGTATAACTGGTTTCTATTGCTTCATATCTTCAACGTGGGACATTTACTCACATACTTTTCTGCAAGGAGTTGACAATGTTTTCTTGGTTGTCATCTGGTTGATCCACCTTGATGGTCGTGTTATTTCGAAGTCTTGATTGCATTGTTGTCGTAACGCTTGAGGTCGTAGTACTAGCTGCAGAAATGCATGTAGCAACTTCTTATCTCTGATGAATATGATTTACTATTTATATCTATGCTGTAGCTTATGGTGATCCATTTCATCTGTGTGCTGATTTGCTACGTTATGTGTTTTTTAAATTCTTATATTCTTACTTGTTATTTATTTTGGCCATTAATAATAACACAATGAGGTTTCCCCCTGGCTCCTTCTGTTGAGTACCACCAAAATTTGGCATGCGACTATAATTCTGACAGCTGTTGCTTTTTGTATTCTCTAGGGAGAGTATTTTGCAAAAAGGGATGTGCTGCTGATGGGGATACGTGGGATGAATGTGAGTATTGATTTCCCTTTATCTTGGTTGATCCTTGTCCTTGTATGTTCTATTTTTGATGAACCACGCTCATGGTCTAGTCTAAGTTTTTCATAATTCATTTTCATCATGTGATGTTGTATAGTATATTGCAAAACGTTTCTTATCTAAAAATAGTATTAATGTATATGTTTTTCAAGTTTTTTTTTTTCTTTATTTTGTCCTGGAATGCTTTTACTTTTGATAATACATGTGGCCTGGCCAAGTTTGATGATTTCTTGCTGTTAAAGCGGATTCTAGATATGAGAAAACTCCGTCATGTTGTGATTGGTTGGACGCTGTAATTCTTAAGCGAGTAATAGAAGTTATGCAATAATTTTTAATGAGGTTCGTCCATAAATAGCACTAAAATTTACTCCCTCGGTCAGTCCGTCCCATAAAGTTTGCAAAATTTCTTATTTTGTCATTGTCCCAAAACATTGCAGATTTAGGTCAATAATTGATTAATTCCAAAATATATAAATAGTACTCACACATACGGTTTACAAATTAATAAAAGACAATGCATTTATTGATGTTCCCTAACAATTTTACTAATTTCTAAGAGTGGCAAACCTTGCGGGGCAGAGAAAAATACTGAGCAACCAAGGTGTTTCTGTCTTATAATCTGATTGAGCTGGGATTGTACAGTTCAAAGGATCAAATATGTGAAAAGAAATAGGCATTAAGCAGTTAGATTGTAATAATGTCCACCCATCAGTAAAAAGAGAGAATGAAGGGTAGAATTTCGATTCTTTCTTGGTTGCTGATGTGTAGGTAGAGATCCATGGATACCTTTCCTGGTAGGTCATAGCATGCACTCTCTCATTTTCCATCATTTTTGGCACTAAATGCAAAGCAGAGGAACATATATCTCTCCATTACAGCAATGAGTGTAAAAGCTGAGGTTTACTATGATTGTTATTATCATATGGCTACTTGGAACTAAACATAAACTCAGGTGTTATGGATTGTTGTATATGTTTGTAGTCTTTGTACTTGTGTTTTCAGAATAGTTTCTTGTTTATTAATATTTATGAAGTATTGATTTCTGATTAAAAATTCCGGACATGTTAATGACTTTATTGTCATACATGGGCAAAGCAAATTTAGAAAACTTCAAAGTAGATTTTTTTTTTCTCCCTTTTTTCGAGGGCATGGATTCCTCTAGAGAAGTGGGGAAGTAATACTCATCAAAGACTTCAGAATAAACCATGAGTTGTCCAAATTAGAACTTGAGCAAACAAACAAGAGTGAGTAAATCTTAAACTTCATTCAAGCACAACCTCCTCAAAAGCACAGGCACTCCTTAGTCCTTGCCAATCAGGAACTGCATCTCTTAAAGTGAGTAAGTATTTTTCTCAAAGCGACGGGTATGTGTACCTATATGTTAACATAGATATATGTGTACAGATATATATAGGAACTTTTACAGTTTGTAGCATTTCCTATATCCTATATAAAGAAAAGTATAAAACAGTCTCCACGGAACTAAATTACCTTATTGCTGCTAATGCTAATGATACTTGCAACACTTAAGATTGGTGCATATTAAATGTCATTTGTATGAATCGGGAAACCTGTTCCACTTCTTTCTTATCAGTTTTCATGTACTTTAGCCTCACCAGCCATAGTGAACTTGTTGCACCATTCTTGATTTATATGTATCTATGAGTATTACTTCCCCCTTCTTTAGAGGAATCCCTGCCCTCTCGAAAAGGGAAAAAACGATTCTACTTTGAAGTTTTCTGAATTTGCTTTGCCTATGTATGTCAATTAAGTCATTAACTTGTCAGGAATTATTAATAAGACATCAATGTCTATTTGTAAGTTATCAAATCTTGTTGCTTCTCCGTTTCTTCTCTTACTGCCCAGTTTTTACTTATGATACTCACTTGCTCCTCTATTCCCCCATCTCTCATCGGGTTCCTCTCTCCTCGTATGGCCAACTTGGCTCAGTTGGTCCTGGTTTCTCTGTTCTTGAGGGTCTGGACGGGGCTCTACTCTCTTGTTGCCCCTTTTGGCTTCCCTTGTTTTGTACTGTTGATTTTCCTCTATGGCAGATTTTCTTTGCTGCATGTCAGCTTCAAGACAAATGATTTTGCTTTTAGTTGGGTATCACCGTAGGGATGGTTAGCAAGGCGACTCTTTTGCCTACTGAATTATTCATGCTCCTTTTGNGATTTCTTTGTGGAAACCTAGTTGTATCTTTAGAATACCCATGTTTCCTCTCTTGTATTTTCTTGAGTTGTACATGGAGTTAATGTAATATGGATGGCTGGTTGAGTGGTTGTGGCTTGTGGGTTGATTAGATCTGATACTTTGATCTTACTCTTGACCATTTCTTTGGCTGGACCTCTCATATAATCACATCCAATTGATCTCTATTTCCTCTTTAGATCCACTCACAACTATCTTAATTTAAGTTTCCTTTTTCTCCTCTCCGCAATAGAGTAACTCTCAACTTGAGGGCTCCCATTTGTTTACATTGTACCTGATGGAAGGCAAGGCTGCAATATTGAGCCTTCTTCTGATTTACTACAGGATCCTACAGGTTTCTTGTACTGGGTTTTTCTTTCTCAACTTGGTCTCTTGGACAGCAATCAAGCATCTGTGAGATTTTGCGCATGATTTTGGAGAAATAAATACATTGCTAGTGATATGTTTTGTTATGAGCTGTGAGCCTGTGACAGAGCAATAAAGCTTCCTGCTTTAAAATTGCATTGATTTAGTGTCTCTGTCATACGGCACAGGGTAATTGCTATTAGAATATTTAACATGATTTTTTCATGGTGCTTAGCTATATTTTCAACATAGGCAATTGGGTTCTAAGCTGGAGTAGGCATTTAGGTGAGTAGGAGCGAAGAAAACTATAACTGTGTCTTAACTAAGTTTCATATCCCACACACAAGTTACATATAATGAACAGGTATCTTTTATTGAGGAAATATTTTGTCCTGTCGTCTGTGATATGAGGAGGAAATAACACTGGAATATAGCCTGGTTGTTCTGTCACTGTAATTTGGCAGCACCTGTCTACATTTTATCTACCATGTTAGATAGTAACATAGCCATAGAATATAGATGATACAATCTTTTGTACTTGGGTTATCTTGTGAACATTATGACCATCGATTGCCTTTGAATCCCTGCTGGATTAACAAAAGATTTTCAGATATGATTGATCTAGCAGAAAATTATCAAATATCAGAATTGCAGTGCTTGTGCCCTTGGAGAAAGATTGACTGCATCTGAATTATGAAACTTCTTACTATCACTGTTCTTCTATGCAAACACAACATGCTCCTGATGTACTTTCAATCTAAATGCATGATATGCAGGTGTGAGTGTATGTGATCAGATTTGTTATAAGGATCCAGTTTTAAAGGACCAGCAATGGAGTGCTTACATTGATCGTTCTCCTGGAGCTGCAACTTACTCGGAGGTTTCTACTGATACTAATTAGAAGCTATGTTTAATGTCATGGTTGACTTTTGTATTAAGCAACCCCCGTATTATACTGACATTAAAGTTGACTTGCATTTGCCCTTGAAGCACAAATAACCAATTTGTAGTTTGCATGTGAACCATGCTGGTTATTACCTGTAGTTGCAGTTGCTTTCAAGGCAAAATTTGTAGCTTGCATGTGAACTAGTGTCACCAAATTAAGAAATTAATTAATACTCCCTTTGTTTTCCACAAATGATTAGTGTTATGAAGTGAAAGTAGGTCTCTGTAGAAGTATCTTTCTTCTTCTTCTTATTATTATTTTTTGATAAATATATCTTTAGTGTGCACTAGCTAGAGTTTCCCTTTCACTTTCTTTTTCTTCCCCTCAATTGATAAAGAGCTGAAGTTAAAAACTGTAGTTGGTTTATGAATATTGTAGAGTACCTTTAATATCAACTATCAGTCATAGTTTACAGTATATTAACAAAAGAAACTTCGACTTTTAGGATTGGAAAAAAAAAAAACCAAATTTTGTGTGTGTTAGACCTGCGTATTGCATGAGGCTAAAAACTAGTTACTTTTTACGACTGAAGCTTATCTGATCTGCTGTTTACATCCTTGTTTATAGGAATGCTTCCATGCTTGCGTTGCTGGTTGTGGTTACAAGGTGAGGTTGCATCTCCTAAGCTAATTTTTTCAGAGCTCTTTAGGGGAAATGCCTTTTGCTTGTGGTATTGTGGTTCCCTTACATTATGCTATGTCCCCAACCTTATGTTACCTGGCCTCGGCTGGAAGCAGCCATCAATACATGTCCAAGTATCGGGCTTAGCAATATATTGAAAATTTTGCATGTTTTTGGCCTAAAATGAACTATTCAGTGTCCGTACCCATGTCCAAGGTGTCGAGTGTCTGACATGGGTACTCGAGGCAAAATGAGGACTTCAGTCTTCAGGTAACATAATCTAGCTTTAGCAAAGCAGAAAACCTGTTTCCGTTAGACCTTGGATTGATAATGTATTGACTGTTTGGTACCTTATGACAAACAAGATTTAGAGAACAAACAAGATTTAGAGAACAGTCCTGAGGCATATTATTGAATCTGTTATTTTCAAAGCTGAAAAGTAGCCCGGACTGGCACTAGTGACTTCAACTTTTGAACTGCTATAATACTCAGAACACCACCACCACCACGGCACCACCAACAGCAATGCAATGTAGTATCGCCTCTGAGGTTTGGGAGGTCAAAATGAACGTGGTCTTACCCCTTGGCTGATGAAGACTAGAGAAAGGCTATTTCTTAAAGAGTTAATACATTTTTATTTATTTTTTTGATTATGTGCAATTGTTACAAAAAATTAGTGTATAACCTAGAAGATAGTATCTCCAATTACTATTAGATGCCATTACCCTTTCTGCATGAGGTGCTTTCCCTTGTTTCTTTGTTGCTGTACTTGTTGTCGTGGATCTGGGTTTCCCAAAATAGTAACACTGTAAGATAACTTGCAAGGATTCTACAAAAGCATTCTAAAAATGTCATAATACATTGAGTTTTTTGCGAGAAACCCCCTTATATAATACACTTTTTGTAAAAAACCCCCTTATATAATTTTTTTTGTGGGGAACCCCCTTATAAGTTACTTTGGCCATGACCAACCCCCCTT
>BSSO01006922.1:0-11473 GCA_030267885.1 Mesembryanthemum crystallinum | reverse complement strand
ATGAATTTTACGGAGTTTGGATGCCTTACTCAGTTTGTACTGATTTTATGAATTTCTGTTTTCCCTGTGTGGCTGGAATGTTCTTGTTCCAGGTTGATCGAGGTATGGAGCGTCATTGCTTTGTGCTAGTTGAGGGATACACTAGCGAGTTTTGGTTAAGACAATTGATTAGTATTTTTGGATTATGGGTTATGGCCATGTTTTGTTTGAGTCCTTTGTAATAAGATTAGTACTTTGGTTAATTATGGATTCCGCTTAATTCTCATTTATAGACAAGATGGTTTAATTAGTAATTGTGTTTGCTCGTTGTATCAGCCTTAACATTCGACCTTTGGGTTGGATGTGGCGGTCTACGCCTCGGACTTGTTAGTCTGCTTCCCTAAATTCGGGATTAGCGAGTCCGGGGTGTGACACCAATACCTTTCCCAAACAACAATGTAAAAGGTCTTGAGTGGCCTGTTCGTGGGCCTGGCACAATCGTGGAAAGGGATGAGCTGCCTCAATCCATACTGCCTCTTGAAGCGACAAGGGAAAAAGAAAGGGATCTGCCTCAGGCCAAGTACCTGGATATGCCGGGGTGACCTCATGGCATCCTACCATGCCTTTCAAATGTCACCAATGGATGTAATAGAGAATCAGTAGAATATCCTCCATGTATTGCTTCCACTCCTCCATGCTCTCGTGAACATAATGCTTTCTACGACCCGAAAAATGCCTCGCGGAATACCAGATGGGATCAGCAAGCCTCTCAATCAGAGACAAATGCTCCATGAGCCAGATCTTCTAAATACATAACGGTCAGCATCAATCAAAAAGAAAAGGAAAGGAAGTCATCCGCAGGAAAATTTTACCTGAAGGAGCAGGGGATTCCCAGCATAAGCAACCCTCCAATCAGCCTCGACACTATCCAGACGCAGCAAGGTCTCACCGAGCGCAAGGGGAAATGGACAGGTGTCACGCTGAATCTGCTCCACGACCCTCAGAAGTGAAGCATCTCCCCAGTTGGATCCCTTCAATACTCGCACAAATAGAAAACGGTGCAGGAGACAAAAGATAACTGCATGCCTTTTATACCTCATACCAACGACCTCCTTTTGGTCCACCACTGCGGAGAATAATAAAACAAGCCCGACCAAGTCGACTTGATCGTCTCGTAGAAACGACACAGTCTCAGATCTAAAGAGACCCAAAATACGAGCAAAATCTCCCACATAATCCTCCTTAAGGGAAGGAAGGGCCGGAGGGGCACCACTTGGAAAGCCCGCAATTGCGTCGAACTCCTCGACTAATGGGCACAACTCCTTGTCCCCAAAGTAGAAAACATGGAACACGGGATCCCAATGCAAGATCGCTGCGTCAAGAAAGCCCCAAAGGACCCTGACTTGCCTCAAAGAGAAAACCACATTTAAAGAAAATGCACTCAAGGCTTGTCTCTCTTCCACCGACATGTCTTTCATCCATGCGTCAAACACCGTCTCAAAACTCGCCATTCTCTCACCAAAGAGATCTCTTTTGGAGGAGTATGTATGGGAAATTACAAGGAAGTATGGATGAAATACTCCCAAGGCATAGGGTATTTATAGGCCTAGGGTATTTATAGGCCCCAAAACGTCCCCATGTAGCAGAAGGGCAGCAGCCGGTCACCATTTCACGTCGGCGAAAAGTGGACCCCGCCTCCCAAACGGTGCTCCCACCGGTGGAGCGATCGCACCACCGGTCGGGTGGCCCTACCCCCGGTCGGGCGGTGGGAGCCCACTTGGGCCGACACGGCTCCCCACCACTACGACAGCTCCAAACACCGTTTCTCCCGGTTTTTCCCTTCTGACACGTCCCCTCTCCTAAGCATAATGACTAATTATTTTTCTCACTTAAAACTCCGTATTTTCAATTTTTCTTTTCTTTTTTGGAAAATTTGACATCAATAATCCCAAGTTTCAACTTGTATAACCACAATGGTCCCATAGTAGACGACGTTAACATTCATTTACAATTTTGCTTCGATTTTTCAGATGGGAGTTATTAATTTAGGGTTATTTTTAAGTACCAACCACAACCATGTCAGCGAAAATGTTAACGGATGTTAACATCGTCCACTATAGGACCATTGTTGTGACAAACGTTGAAACTTGGGATTATTCCAAGATTTATGCAAAGGTGGGATTAATATTGTTTTATGCCCCCAAACTAGGGATTATGCATATCAATTTTTACTTCTGTTTTTTAGGGGGGGGGGGGGTCGGCGCCCACCCTCGCTACGCTCACAACCATGCCCAATTACTAACAAATTATGTGCTTATATGTGCTTAGCGTAAATTTGAGAAATTATGTGTTCATGTGTGCTCAGCATGATTTTGAGCTTACATCGCATAAATGTGGAATTTTTTTCAAAATTTTTACATTAAATCACATCAGAAAATGAACACTAACATAAATAACGAAATTAATCACAAATCCAAAATCACGCTTGCATTTGTCTACTAAACCCTGCATGTAATAACATTTAGCAAATACACAACAAGGCAACAAAAAAACAAGTCTCACCCCGATCCGTTTCCGGAACTAGCACCAGAACCGGCACCTGAACCAGTCCTTGAAATTAACTCCGGGGTATCATGAGATGAATGGATCTCCTCGATCCTCTCCAGCAGCCGACTTTGCTCTGCAATGCGCACTCCACATCATCCCAAGGCAGCTCCGCCTGATAGTAGCTCTCTACATCAGTCCGGAAAAATGACCCAGCCATGGCAACTAGATCATCAGACATAATCGGGGTGTTAGGACAGATCGGCACACCACCGAACGAAGAACCCGGCACACCACCAAATGATATCCCAAGCATACCAAGAGACACCGCCGATATCCCGAGACGATACGCACTAATCCCATCAAAGAAACTACTGGGTGGCATCGAATCAGCACCGAAGGCATGTCCCGAGGGGCCCGCCTCATCCTGTGCCCGTCTAAAGGGAGACACACCAACCATTCCCCGCCGCTGCCAACTACAGAAGCACCCGAAGTGCGAAAGGAAGGACCTAAACCATGACTTCTGAAGACGGGAGCCCTCCAAGTCGAACCGCTAGTCGGGCCTCAAGCGCCACCCTCCGGAAGGGAGCCCGTGGAATGTGCGGACGCGGGTAAGAACCCACGTAGAGACCCTACATGAGCAAGAGGGGCATCAGAATATAGACGAAAATCACAATCCACACACAATAAGGAGGACGTAGATCGTCACCTTGGAAGCTACACCCCGCCCGACGACTGATGAAACAACTTCTTCAACCATACCTTGCAGGTCTCAAGCATGGCAACCATCCGTTGGCTCTGCTCTCTATTGAACTGTGAAGAAACAAAAGGTCGCTTAGAATGCATGAAAGAGCCCAAGAATTTCTGAACACATAAGATGCTTACCCCTTGGCACCCCCGCGGGATGGCAGCATCTAACACCTCCTTTGGAACCTCAAAAGGAGGAGGAGCTCGACGAATATGACCCCCGTGCTCATCCACATCCTCCACCTTGAGGATGGGATGCACGGCTTCGACCACCATCACCTGGTCAGGAGCTCCAAACTACACCAACAAAATATTTAACCCGTCGCACACAGCGGTATAAAAGCAAAAACTTACCAAAGGTAGTAAAGAAAACACTGCCTCCAAACGGAATTTCTCGGCCAAGCATTCCCCCATAAATGCCTCGTAAGCATCCAAATGGAACATAGCCTTGGGGGTCGGCACGAGGTAACCAAAGCACGAGGTCTCGCTCATGGCCCGATCACACCAACGCTGCCTCAAATACTTGTTTCAAAACATGGAATTGGGTGGATCCCAGGGAACTCACGGCCCCTCATAGTCAGGCACGAGCTGCCGAATCACTCTCTCTCCCAGTAGCCACTCAAAACCAAAGGGGTGCGGAACTAACACCTTTCTCTGATCAAACTCAGTGAAGCCCTCCTCGGTAGAAAGACTCCGCATGTAACATCCCCAAGGGAACCATGAAACCTGCACAACACAGGAAGGTAGCTCAGAAACAGACAATGGCCGGTCTCCTATCAAACAAAACTAAATATACTTGATCGGGGGTCATATTAGCCAAAGCATCCTGCAACTTGTACAACCTCTTGTACCAAAAGTGGCCTCGCCAACTGCTCGCAGCTTGTATTTTGGGGTTCTCCACCACGATCGTGGGGGCTAGATGAGGGAAATCCTCGTATAGCCAAATCTGAAACATGCACACCACATGATTAGAAGAAGAACAAACAAACACAAATGAACAAATGACAAGAGAAGGATACATACCTCTAACACCTGCATCAGTCCCTGGGAGGACACCTGCCCAACGGACTCAGTACTAAAGGGAACTTCCTCGTCCTCTAGTGTCGCCCGCCTCTTTTTGCCTCTCGCGGCGCCCTTGCTCGAAGAAGGGAGTCGGGAAATTCCTCTCAAGTCGTGGATCAGCACACCCCAGGAGGGTGTACCCCAGTCAACAGCCGCCATATCCTCGAAACGCTCCCTCAAACACGGAAGATAGAAAAGGTGTATCTTCGAATCTTTGTCCGAAAAGACAGTAGCAACAAGCAAGAGGGTGATAAACAAATGGGCTACCTGCGAATCCATCATAGCCCCATTCTCAAGGGAAGTAAAAATCTTAACAACTCCCTTAATAGAAACATTCAGCTCAGGACCCACCAACCGCTCGAAAGGCTCACCAAACAAGGCACGCAGCTCGATCACATTCCCTATCAGATGATCGCCGTACACAAGAGGCTTTCCCCGGCATTGAGATCACCGAAAACTCTAAAGGAGTAATGGTCATCTCACCCACGGGAAGGTGGAACGTATTGGTAGTATCCCAAAAGCGCTCCGCCAATCCCTGAGACACAGTACGATCTCGTGCTCCCATGATCAGCACGGTATCTACCAAACTGCCGAAGCCAGCAACCCTAACCATTGCCCTGCTCTCCTCCGACAAAACCACGTAAGTAGGGGCAATCCTCACGGCACTACCATAAACATGGAGAGAATAATCCGCCTCCTGCAAGTAAATGGGAAGCAGCCAAGGAAAAGACCCAAGCATGCTAATCCATGCAACACGGTCAGTTTAGCACACCACTGAACACAAAAGGCATTTTTAGCATGCCACTAAAAGACAAAGCAACAAATTCAGCAAAATAGTCCGAAACAGGGGGCTATTCTTTTTGGCACATGCAAGTCCTAAGCATTGGACTCCTCTTATCAGCAAAATTCAGCAAAACGGTCCGAAGCCAAAGGGCTATTTTTATCGCACATGCAAGTTCTAAGCATTGGACTCCATTATCCACAAATCCACATGAAATCTATGCATGGAATTCTGTAGCGGAAACATCGAAGAAAGAGACTTACGTGCACATGGCGTCCCCGATGTGAAAGGTGCGACTTCGTCTCCTTGGTCAGATCGCTCGGCTCCCACGTGACCTTCGGGTGAAAATCGTGCCTGAAGAAATCCTTCTGGGGCTTAAGAATCGCCTCATCCCTCAACTGCGATGGCATCACGCCTCAAGGAAACACTCTAACAAAAAAGTCCAGCTCGTCGCGTCTACGAGGGGCCATGACTACAAAAAGCACAAAACGATGGATTCCTCAGTTCACACTAAATTGAGAGAAAATTCACTCCAAAATACAGGATGGAATTTTGTTCACTCCAAACAAATCGTAAAAATGCCTAAAGTTCACACCAAACTAAGGCATTCCCAACGGGTTCAGTTTGACGAAGATCGAAATTTTGGCAGCATACCGGCACAACCACGCCCATCCCAAATATTTTCAAGAGGCTAGTACACACTACTAAGCCAACCACAACTACCATGCAAGCTATACAAACACCATGCAAGCCACGTTCAAAATTTACACCCATTATGGAAAATTCAAAACCATGCCAAAATCACTAGTTCATACAACTAAGTGGTTCCTAGGCATGCTACAAGCAACAACAAGCAAGAAACAGGCACTCAAGCAAGCACAATCAACCATAGTTGGCTAAACACGCTACTTTCTCTCTCTTCAAGAACTCAAAATTCAAACTTGCGATTCACACCAAACCGACTAGTTCCCTAGCATTATTTGGCATCCACAACACACAAGTCACCAAAATTCAAGCTCAAATGGCACCATACGAGCTAAAGATCGAGTCTTTTCACTCAAAAACTCACAAACATTCAACATGCAAAACTCAAGCAAAATCAACAAAAATTGACAAAACAAGTTGTGAATCACTTACTAGCAAGTAATGTGCTCGATTTGGTGCAAAATCCGAGCAAAATGGCGCAAAAATGAGCTTGAGAATCCTTGAGATGAGAGAGAGCTCAAGGGGGGCGAAAATGGAGGCCTCCCTTGAGCTCCCCATTCTTTTTAAACGAGAGGAGGCCGGGCTAGCAGGGCCATGGTCCCACCGGTCTGACAGTGTGAGCTGCGGGTTGGCGGCCCAAGGCCCGCCAGGCCAGCCTGACCCTTTTTTTGGCACATCTCCCCTTTTGCTGCTTTGTGCGCTTCTAATAGTTATTTGGCCCAACCATCTTCCGCACCAAATTTTAAAACTACTCCCACTTCAAAATTCGACAGTCGGCGGATAATCTGATAGGTAAAATATATCCCTTTTACCCACTCACAAGTTTTCAAAATACCCACTTTGGGCACTAAAAATTTTAATATTATTCACAAAACCCGATTTCACTCGGTATTCGAAAAAAAAAAAAAAATTTATAACAGTTTGAGGAAATAAAATCCCAATTTATTCCTCTCATTCAACAGGTGATCACTCACCTTTACATCCACCAAAACCCAGTTCCATCGGTATTTTTTGCAAAATAAAATTTCTAGCAGTTTGAGGGAATAATATCCCAATTTATTCCTCTCATTCAACAAGTGAGCACTCACCTTTACATCCACCAAAACCCGATTCCATTCAGCATTTTTCACAAAAATGAACTTTTTAACAGATTGAGAGAACAAAATCCGATTTGCTCCTCTCATTCAACAGCTGGACAACCACCTCAATACACATTAAACCCAATTTTACTCAGTACTCGCAAAATTGGTTTCTTTTGACAAAACCTTTTTAGCAATCTGGGAGAACGAAACACAATTTGTTGCTCTCATTCAGCATGTGACTACCCACCTTTACACACATATGTCCCTCCCCAAGAATAGTCAAGAAACACCATCCTAGGAGGTTCCAGACTACTTTGCCCCTTGCTCTTTCCTGAGCTCGGTCAAAGTGGGGGCTTCTGTAGACACCCCACCTGCTGTCTCCTAATTCCTCCACCACCTGATGACGAAATAATGGCATGCTTGGAAACGAGGAACCTCCCTAAAGTGTGAGACCTCGAGAAGATATAACCAAAAACTATCACCCTCACAAAATAGCCCATGTTCTAAGCTTTCCAGAACTTCAAACGGATCCCCAATAGGAGTCCCGGATCAAAAGTTATGAGCATCGGAATTTCAGCACAAAATCGAGACATGGAGCAGCAAACGGATCAAATATCTGCCCAGAAACCCACAAAAGGAGCAAATGGACCCAAATCCATGGGTACATAGTAGATTAGGAAAAATAAGTACGCTTTGACTTTCAGTTCTCGGCCAATGAGAAGCTTGCCATACCGTTAACCACGCTCCCCGCTCAGCCGGCCTCAGCCCGGCTCAAACAACCTCACCGCCAGTTGACTAGCGCCAAGACCGGTCGAACGGTCTCACCCGCGTTCGACCGGCGGGAGCCCCCTTTGGCCGATGCGAATTTCGGCCTGGAACAGCTGTTGAAATTTGCTTAATACCGAAGTCTTGGCCCCTATAAATACGTCCCCTTCATTCAAAAGGGTGGATAATAGAGAGCTAAAAATAAGAGATTAAGGTGTAATTTGAAATAATTAGAGGGTTCCTAACACTAATCTCAAGTGTGTAGAGCCACCTTTTTGAGGAAAATTCATACCAAGGGAAACCCTCCTTAGCACCACAAAAAACTACATCCAAACTTCCACCATAAACCACACACCCTCCCAAATACTCGCAAAAAAGTCCTAAACTACCATCAACTTAGGGTCTTGAGCTTGAGGAATCCCACATACGGAGGTTCCAATCCAAGGTAGTCATCCCGAGGGCGATCATGAAGAGTTACTCTTTTACATATTTGTAATTTTGGATTGATTTTGTGTGTTTGTTCACGTGAAACTAATCAATGTCATACGAATTAAATCTCAGGTTCACACGGCTAAATCTTACCTAAAACAAAAGCATGCTCACTTAATTTTATTGCCTCTACAAAGCACGTAAAATACTAATAAAAACTCTAGGTTTAATTGGTGCACCAATCATTCGTGATTTTAACCCATCAATTATCCCCATGAGTTCACCTTTTAGATGGGTTTGATTCATCCAATCAAATTCGTTCATAAGGGTATCAAGGTGGCCACCTTTACGAATGTCTTTGTGAATAAATGCGTGGCAACCCACGTAGCAAATGTAATCAAAGGGCTAAAATGTTGCATGCTTGTCATATGAAATAAACGGCAAAATTCGCTTTCAATCCATTTGAATAGATTTCACATTCCTGAACCTGATTCTCCTTTTGGGCAACATGAAGTCACTGCCTTATAACGAGAATAGGGCGTAATTTGGCTCAATCATGGTATCTTTCTAGATATTCATGTTCGATAACCCCACGGTTTCCATATTCCTAAAATATCGTCGCGACTTCTTTACCTTGCAAAAAAACAAAATGAACAAAACATGATAAATAAGGTCACAACAACCCTATTAAAAAAAACACGAGGCAAAAATCGCCATGCATGTAGGAATACGGGGGCGAGTCCGGGTCCCACAAGTAATCATGTCCTGAATTCTTTCCTTGAGTTTCATGGAAAACAGTTCATATTGTCGGATTAACAAATCTATTCTCAATTGTTTGACTTGACTAGTTCCCTTATTACAGACATGAAGGAAATCCCTTCTTCTTTGCACCCTTGAACCCGGAAACTTGTCTGAGTTCCACTGGTCCAAGATGGCAATGAAGAATTCTAACAGCACCAGCATTTAGTGCCATCATTTGAAAGTCCTCAGCAGTATATTCAGAAATATCTTTTGGAACTTTCTTACCATCAACTACCTTTGTGATCTCATAATCGCCTTGTCCTATGATTCTTAGATTTGATAGTTGATAGCCTTGATTAAAACCTCCATCTTGCCTTTCCATGTGGTGAAAAGCTTTCCACAAAAGAGTCATGGTCTTTGAGTTGAGTGACCTTCTTCCAATTTTATTGTAGAGTCCATACCTACAGATCATTCTCTTCAGAGGTTAGTTTATAAAGTAAGAGAACCTGCTCTGATACCAGTTGATAAGTCAGGTGAAGACTCAAGAGGGGGAGGGGGTGAATTGAGTCTTACTATTTTCCTTTTTATTTCTTTCTTAAGGAATTGTTCGAGTTTCTTCGTGGAACGAGATCAAACAAAATGAATAAGCAATAAGATACAGAATGAGACACGTATTTTTACGTGGAAAAACTCCTTGCTCAACCAAGGAGAAACAACCACTACCCCAAGGGATTTTAATGATCCACTAATCAATCAAACCAAAGTCACAAGATAGACCTAATCTACCCTTGACCCGTAACACTGGGATCTACTTCTTAACAAACAGATATTACAAGTAATCTTATGAGAAGTAACACTAAGATGTCGGGTGGAACAGCCAGAGGAACAGCGAGTGGAACTCGTGCTGTTTCTTGTACACTTGGACGATTAGCTCACTTCAATTCAATTGACAAGTGTTATGAACTTTTCTCTCTCAAGTCCACACCCTAGGCATGCATATGCTCAGCATATTTATAGACAAGAAGCTCAACCAAAACTTGAGGGAAAATCTTCTCAAAAAGATATGGAATAAAAGATGAAATCTTTTCCCTTTAGTTTAGGTAACTAACATCGCAAGATTATGTAGAAAATATTCTTTTAAAATCTCAGTCAAAATCTCTGCCTTTTTTCCTAAGAAAATACCAAATGCAACTTATCATCCTTCTCAAGGATAATCACTTGCATATATTAAAGATATGGAAAATCATTTTGGGAAGATATATTATGTGAAAAGAAGAATTTTGTTAAATCAAATAATTATAAAATAATTCAAACCAGATGTAACCAAAATTCTAGTTTGGCACGTTCTCCTCACAGGCCAAGAGAAACAGTACCAGTTCCACAGGTTGTTCAACTGTTACGCAGGGTATGGAACATGGTTTGTTCCATAGGCTGTTCCGCATGATATCACAAGTGTTACTTACTCTTTACATGAAGCCTACTAAAAATACAATTGAACTTGTAGCATCCTGACTTCAAGTCTCCATCGTCATCCATCAATCTTCATTGCACTAAAGTTCCTCGCATAACAATATAAAGCTCAACGGAATATTAGTGATAAGTATCAATTGTGATCATCATCAAATTAAAACCATCAAAGCACAACATTGCTGAAATAACCGTGACTTAAGTCTTCCACTACATAACTAGCACGTAGGATTACTTTTGCAACTCTTCTTTTCGGGTAACATGCAATTCATTCGATAGCTTTGAGTAGTGGTACTTGAAAGGGGCACTACAAGTTGGGGTTAATTAACTTGTAGAGGTGTTAGATCTTTAGTGAGGTCTATGAGTGGAATCTTGTAATTTGTCAATACTATTTCGCTTACTATAATTTGCCCATAAAGAAATTGACCTTACTATTGCTCCATCTACTACTGCTCCTCTTGCATTGACTACATCATTAAATTGACATAAGAGAGTGGAGATCTTCGTACAGATCCTACTTAATACAGAAGAAATGTTGGAATACTCAATCTTCTTACATATACCAGGCTTGATATCTCCTTTTCAGTAACATCATCTCATTCTGAATGCAGCTCTTTACACCCTCAAATATATCAAAGGCAGGTCCTGCATAGGGCATATACATGAATGATTCCCTTGCTTTTGGCCTGGAAGCTTACTGTGATAGTGATTGGGCAACTTGCCTTGCGCAAGAAAATTACTTAGTGACTATTTCATTATGCTTGGCAATATTCATCTATCTTAGAAGTCTAAGAAGCAATCAATAAACTCTATTTCTTCAGCTGAAGCGGAATATAGGTCCATGAGAAATAATGTTACTGTAGAAATGGCTTGGTTGAGCAGGCTTTTACATGAGTTTGAGGTTTCTGATATCACTAAAGTGTGACAGCAAGGCTGTTGTTTTGAGGTGGTGCATCGAGGGAGCCGAGCTAGGTTGTGCCGTGGTGGTAGCCGCCGCGCCGTCCTGCACAGTGAAGTCCGTCCGGGTGGGTACCCGGGGCGGAGCCTCCAACGCCCAAGTTAGACATGATATTAGATATGAGGTAGTGTAGAGGAAAGAGGGTAGAGAAGATAGAGAGAGAAAATGAGTAGAGAGAGAGAGAGAGAGTGTGGCTGATCCTCTTGTCCAAGT
>BSSO01006921.1:0-11473 GCA_030267885.1 Mesembryanthemum crystallinum | reverse complement strand
CTCTCCAAGACGGAGGCAATTTTTCTATCATTGCCGCTACTTGGAAAGATTCACTAAGGGACATACCCTCAACGTGAATATCATGGAGAATTATTTGAAGTTCTTCAACTTGGGATATCACAGTTTTATTATCAACCATTTTAAAATCTAAGAAACGCCCCACAATAAATTTCTTTGTGCCGGCGTCCTCAGTTTTATACTTAGTATCTAATGACTCCCAAAGTTGCTTTGCGGTTTTAGCATCCGCATACACATTATACAATGTGTCATCTAGTCCATTTAGAATATAATTTCTACACAAGAAATCAAAATGCTTCCAAGCATCCACCGCTAGGACCTTTTCCTTGTCAGCCTCGTCCTCGTCGAGTGGTGTTGGCTCTTCACTTAGCCAAGTTCAATGTGGTCAAATAAAACAACATCTTTTGTTGCCAACGTTTAAAATCAGATCCATTGAACTTCGGTGGCTTCTCACCATGACTCACGCTAATGGTGGTGTTCGGGGAATTATTCACAGGATTACTGGTAGTTGCCATTTCTGTTACACAAATAGAAACAATTCAATAAGATTGAACAACAAATACGGTTGAGAGTAAAAGAAATTCTACTGGAAATAAGTTTGTAAAAACAAATCTACAAATTATACCGAAAGTTAGCCGCAAAATATTAGACCATATATGAATACTGAACTACTCGACAATAAAAGTTGCATGAAGCAAATCAACAAACTCAAAAGTAAGTCAGTCGTTAAATCAACCCCACTCATTTAAAATTTAATAAAAACAAGACATTCTTACTGCCATGGCAAAGATACACCACTGATTGTTAGATAAACAATTCATAAATATAGGCAAAAAGACCAAGTGTGAAATCATTCCACCAAAAGTAATCATGCGCTTAAGGCAATACAGAACATTGTAAATAATGCGATTAATATATAAAGAACATGATCAGAAATTGCCACAAAAACAATCATGTGATTAATATTAACACAACATGATCAGATACCCAATCATGAAAATACGCCCATAACTTCAACACGATTTAGATAGAAACAAAAATTGATCACACAACCATCACAGATGATCGATTCTTCATACGGATCACGAAATCATGCCCAAAATAAATAAATAAAATCCGTCTTAAGATTGTTAGATAGGCAATTCAATTCGTATGATCAAAACAACAATTAAATAAACCTGATTGAAGAACAAAGATAAATAATCCGAGCCCAATGAATTTCGCTGTCTCCTTAAGACGAATTTTCTCCCTCTACGATGCCCAAGGATTAAGCAATCGTCTCCCAGGATAGAACGGACTTCGCCCTCGTAAGAAGCGGCACTTCAATCTGACGAGGTTCCAACGAACCCAACCATTGTTATGCACTCAATATTTTAAGAAAGAACGTTATTTGAGAATTATTTTCTCTCGTTAAAACAAGGAGGCAGTGTTGGGAATAAATACTGTTTCCCTGGCCAAGGAGCAGTTACCCAAAACTGACAAAAGACTTATCTCATCAAAATTTAAAATAAAAATTAATTTAATTTAAGCCAATAAAATACACTAATTATTTTACAACAATTAGGAGACTATTAAGAATACAATTTCTCATTCAATAAATAAATGAAAAATAGCTGTATTTTCCAACATTTTCCGCGGAACCTTAAATGCCTAGGTTCTTAATTCAAAGTTTCAAGGGCTTGTGGGGCACGAGTTATAAATGTCTCTCCCTGGGTCTTGCCCTTTGTTCGAAGGAGTTCGATCACCAAAACATTACCTATGTGCTCGAGAGATAAAAGTAACAAGGACAAATCAACCTATGACTACAATAACAAGAAAGAGAACTTTAAAACATAAATTTTCATTGATTAAAAGAGACTTTACATAATTGAAATGGGCAAAAATACATTTGCTCAGGACACTTTTGAGAGGAACAAATTTAATTGTTGGGATTATTAGCCAACTAAACCCAATCGTTTTTTACTGGAGAAACATATCCTTGAGAGCACGAAATTTGGGGTTTATAAAGAGGTTACAAGTAAAAAAATGAAAAAAAAAGAAAACCAAAACATGGGCAGATCAGTCGGAACACGGGCAAATTAAAGTAGCCGAAACGCCAGATCACTGTTGGGCTTAAACAGGCTCAAACATGGCTTGACAGTAGAGATATGGGCTACTCGTAGTTCACCTATTTAGCCCATGTTTGAATTTGAAAGCCTCTTTTTGGTTCTTAAAGGCAATTAAGGGTAAAACATGGACATGCTTTAGGAATAGGCTACCCACGCTTCACATTTGGAGCTTTTTTTGCCTCTTTCCCATCTTCTAGTTCATCCTTGCTTCATTCCAAGTCCTCTTTAATGTTTCATTGCTCACAAAACTAGCAAGTTCTACTTCTAAAATCATCTCATACACATTGAAAAATAACCAAAAGCGTAAAAACAAAACTAAAAGAGCTAAAACTAAACTAAATAACAATAAAACACTAAATGAAAAGCTAAACTAATATGCAAACTAACTAAAATATACACATATAAACCACTTACGATCGACTAGCCCTAAACTACAATAGCTGGCAACTACTGAAAAATCTTTCCATAAAAATTATTTGTTAGGAAAAATAGAGCATACAGCGGAAGCGATCAAACAAGATCAAGACAATTGGAAGTATTAGAGACGTAGTAAAAATAAAGGGCAAATATTAAACACACATGATTTACGTGGAAACCCGAGAATTGGGAGAAAAACAACGGACGACAATAATAAATCCACTATAGAGAGATGTGTACAAGGATCCTCAAACGCACAAAGGCAAACGAGAAATTACAAGAGCTAAGCTCTCAACTCACAAAATAAAACTCTCTCAAGTAAAAATAGTGAATACTCGGGATTGGGATGATTATTCAAGGTCAGAGGTGGTCTCCTTAAATAGCCAAATTAGTTGGCAAAGAATAAGAAAACCGAACTCAATCAGAACACTACTTTCCTAAATAATAAAAGTAATTTATCCTAATACAATTTATCCTAGAATTAATCAAAATTACAAAATATAGAAAGTAGATCTTCAATAGCTTGAGGAATAAGGTAAGTGACGAAGCCCGCAAGAAGATAGCCCGAAGAGATCCCACAGAAATAGCCGCGAAGCAACACGCAAAACTTGGCCGAGCAGGCCCGCCCGGGCGGGCGGGCATAAGCCTGGGAAGACACCCGGATGAGCAAATGGTCAGAGGATGAACGCTGCTTGTCTGCCGTAGCCACACGCCTGGGTGAATTTGTGCTCGCACAGGCAGCTTCAGCGACAACAATAGATTAGCGACACAGCTTGATCTTGGACGAATAACAAGGCCATCAAACTGGGCATGAGAGAAAATCTATTAAATGCTTTGCTTCAATCAACATCAAGGCATGAACCAAGAACGTTGAGGTTTTAGGTGCATAATTCCCAATAGTATTCATTCTAAATTCTATTATAGATACATATTCCAAAGACTAACTACATGGAGAATCAGCCCCACCGAATCTATAAAAAGAGCTCTAAATTTGAAAAATTGGAATTGAGTTCAACCTTTGAATTGGAATGTAACTAAAATAATAAAGTAAAAGTGACCAATATGATTCAGAGGAAAATATTGGAAAACTATTTTTAACAATTGAAATATATTACTCCCTCTGTCTCTAATTAACTATAATTTAATGTTAATGTGTACAAAATTATGGAGACTCTGAATTCTGTATTAGATAATTTGACTACAATACCCTTGCATTGATTGGAACTAGGTGCATTAAAAGTGAAAGGTAAAATAGGAAAATGAGTACAAGCTTCTGCATCTACAACAAATTGGTATCAGAGCAAGGCTTTGGAGTTTTTCCAAAGTTCAAACGATCCAAGTTTGTAAATAATAAGATTTCCTAAGGGCTAATTGTGACAAGGTTTGCCTTTCAAGAAATTGCAACAGTTTGTCAGGTCGGCAAACAAAAAATTTTCAATTTGATCATGTCAGTAGTGTTTTCCATAGTAAAACACGTTTTGAGCAAGACTAGTTAAGCTCTAGGTACCCGACACTATGCTATGTTTGCAAAAATCGATCATTTTCTATGCGTTTTTTATTGTTTTGTGTTTTTGTCCCCAAATAACGACCCAATAAATATTTGAAGGTTAATCATGGTGATGTTCAATTTTTGGGAAGATAATTGTGTGGGTTGGATCAAACTCATAACCAAATGAAGGCATTAAGGTGGGAACAAGAACTTCCCAAGAACGAAGGGTGGAAGAGATTCGAGCAAGCTAAACAAGTGTTGAAGAAATTGTGAGAAACACAAAGGATTAATGAAGATTTATTAATAGCCTAAGGATCAAGCGAAAAAAGAAGATATCTTAGTCAATGAAGATCGAAAAGATCTTGGTGATTCCTTGGAAGAACCCATTGTCGTTAGAGTTTTTGAGGAAGAAGTGAGGACCTTGCATATCAAAGACAGAACGACGAACCAAAACTTTCAGTGGAGTGTTCATCTACTCAAATTTTTCAAAACATCTATCAAAAGGATCTGGAACACGAAGAGGAACTGCATCTGACAGATCCAAGTACACCATTTGGTATCTGATAATCATGATTGGAACTTATTTTCATCCTTCCGCTAGGATTGGGTAAAAATATTTTTGAAAAGCTTAAGATGGTTGCCAATCTTAAAGGGGAGTGTAAGATAAAAGTTAGATATCAAAGAGAACTTCTAGAGACCCCGTATGCTAGGAGTGTATTCTCCAAGGACTCCTACACGGAGATGCATGGACGGTTCCACCGTTTGAATTATTTGTTTTCGATACTAGTGGTCACTTGCTTCACTTAGAGGAAAGACCCTTAAGATTCGATGACGAATCTTTTCAAGATGGGGAATTTGATGCGAGAGCATCAAGAAGAGTTTTATTTATTTTAAGAGTCTTATATTATGTTTCCTACTTTAACTTGGAGTCAATAAAGCAAATATATTGCATGAATCTATTTAAGAATCTTATCGTTTAGGAAATTTATCATTTGAAAGTTTTAGTTTGAAATTTCCTAGTTTGATTCTACATTAGTTCCTAGTTTTAGTTACTTCTTGTTGAAGTGTTATATAGACCCACAATAATTAGTCCATTGGGTCGGTTTTATTGGGCCAAACACGCAAGCCCACTATTTACCCATATGAAAGCTCTACTTCTCACTACCCTAATCGATAGGTATAAATACCCCACTCTTTCATAAGAGGGGGGACTTTTGCACACACTCTCTCCTACACCCTCTCTCTTTAGAAATTCGCTTATTTCCCGACCTGACTTGATCGTCGGATAGGCTTTCCCCGGCAGGCCCCACTCTCTTTGTTTTGCAAGGGAATTCCCAAACTACAACCGCTCCGATCACTACTTTCGAACTCGGGTCATAGGTCACGTGCTGCTCACGTTCCCTCTAATCTGAACCTCACAACATTTGGCGCCGTCTGTGGGGAACGTGAAGAGCATATGGTCAGTACTCGTAGCGGCAAGGGTCCGAATATGACAACTGTAAGCGTTAATACTCGTGTTGGTAAGGGTAGAAAGAAAAGGGTCAACACCATAGAGGGCCCTGTTGAGAGGGCCCTGTTGAGGATATTCCTCATAATGTGGAGGCTGATATGGCTTGGAAAATCAGATGCAACACCAACAACCTTCATCTTAACTCATCACAAGGGTGGATCTACAAAGGCTGAGTCAGGAATTGAGGAATGAGATGACTAGAACTTTGACACAACTCCTCTCTCGTGTCGATCCAAATGATCTCACAAGATCTAATGGAATCCCAGGCAACGACGGTGATGAATTAGAGGTTATGAACAATGGTCAAGACCGAAGGTCAAAAACTGGTGGCCAGATAAACGTACAAGTTCAAAAGCCTCCATCGCACCCGAACAACTGGCATGTAAAAATCGATCAAAAAGCTCCCGCTACCCGACCTACCACTCCCTCACATCGTTAGTCAACAGACGCTCGAAATATAATTGAGCTCAAGAAAGCATTGCATGAAACTCGTGAGAGACTTGAACATTCAGTAACCACTCAATATAGTCTTGAATATATAGAGGCTCAATCTTGTGATCTGTAACGGAAAGAGCCTCCTCCTCGAGGAGAATTGATCGCACGTAGCGGAGTGGTCAGCATACCCCTTCCAACCAAGATAGGGGAGTGTACTCTCAGCTAAAACCTGGCACAGATAGTCCTCCATTCCATCACAAGGGAGATCTAAGGAATGAGCCGGCAATATCATTGACCCCGACTTTGCTCAAGGGCTTGGGTCCCTGGCCATTCATACTCCCTTTAGTGAGGAAATCATGGGTACCCCAAACCCAAAAAAGGTCAAAATTCCTAGCATTGATCCTTATGATGGGACAGAAGACTTTGATGATCATCTAGCTGCTTTCCAAGCATAAATGATGATCCAATCGGCGTCGAAAGCCATTTGTGGCAAGTACTTCCTAGCCACCCTCAAAGGGGTAGCCCAAAAGTGGTTTAATTCTCTCCCTCGGAACAGCATTCACAGTTTTCGAGAACTTAGTTGCAAGTTTAGTGCGCATTTCACCACTAGCAAGACTCAGAGAAAAGCATCTGCTCATCTTATGACCGTTGTTCAGGAGAAAAGGGAGTAGTTAAAAGCGTACATTAAGCGCTTCAATTCCGAAGCCTTACTTATCCCTCATCTTGAGGAGGCGGTGGCTATTGACGTTCTTATGCGCGGGCTGTGAACAAGCCAATTCAAGTTTGAATTGGCCAAAAACCAACCTAAAAGGTTGGAGGAAGAATTACAAAAGGTTGAGAAATTTAATACTGCTACAGAGATATGTTCCGAAGGAAAGGAAGATAACAAAAAAAGAGAACTAGAAGGAAGAAATGGAAGCCCCAATCCTAAACAGGTGTGAAAGAAATCAGGCGATGAGGATGATTACAGGTTTTCTAAGTCATGAAGGAACATTTATTGTTCGAAATCAAAGGTTCTTCTACGATGAAACAAACGGAGCCCATTAAAACACCATACTTGTTCCGTAATAAGAAGAAGTTTTGTAAGTATCACAAAGAGCAGGGGCACACCACTAAGGAATGCCGTGACTTGAAGAAAGCTTTAGATGAATTGGCCGATGCTGAAAAACTCAACCAGTACTTAAGGGGTGGGAAGGGCGACCGACTTAATCGCCAGCATAGAGACAGATTTAGAAGAAGTGATAAGGAAGATGGAGATGACGATCGAGCCACTATTGATGTGGTAATGATGATCTTCGGTGGGTTTGCTTCCGGTGGCTCTACTTCCACGGCTCGTAAGACTCATTTGAGGAAGTCTTAAAACCCAGGTGATGGTCACGGAACCAAAGACACCCGCTTTGAACATGACTTTTTTCGAAAAGAAAGGCCAGGGTGTGCAAGTTCCCCATGATGACCCTTTGGTGATCGAGATGAAGATAGCTAATAAGAAAGTAAGAAGGGTCTTGGTTGATGGTGACAGTTCTGCAGATGTCATAACACTTGATTGTTTGAAGAAGCTGGAGTATAACGAAAATGACTTGGTTCCCGTTAGTGGGGTTCAGAGGCAACACTGTATTCCCTATTAGTATGATCAAGTTACATGTTCGAGTTGGAAAGAAAAACGAGGGATGTCACCTTACGGTAGACTTCATTGTGTTTGATATTACACTTCCTATAATGTTATCATTGGCAGACCTACCGCTAAACTGGCTGAAGGCTGCACTCTCTACCTACCTTCTAGAGTTGTAATTTGAACGCGACGATGGAAAGGTGGGCAAAATATTTAGAGATCAGTAAATGGGTAGAGAATGCTATTGTATGAACCTCAAGCAAGTCTTGAAGGTAGAGGAGCCTAAAACCTCTAAGAAAAGAAAGGTTGATGAGAACACTGATCTACCAGCCGGAGAGACCATGATGGTTGGACAATTGGATGCGAGATAGGAATTCAGAGCAAGACCGGAGCCCCTCAATGAGATGGAAGATATTATACTTGACAACGATCTTCCTGATCGTACTGTGAATTTGGGTAAAATGATCGAGCCGGATGCTCAGGAGAAGCTCATCTCATTATTGAGGGAATTCATGGACGTTTTTGCTTTCACAGTGGAGGAGATGCCGGGCATAGACCCTGGTGTCATAGTTCAACGGTTGAACGTAAAGCCTGAATACAAACTAGTGAAGCAGAAGAAATGACACTTCGGACCAGAACGAAATAAGGCAATAGATGAAGAGGTCCAAAAGTTTATACAAGCTGCATTTGTACGGGAATGTCAATACCCTTACTGGATTGCAAATGTCGTTATGGTAAAGAAGCCAAATGGATCGTGGCGCATGTGTGTTGATTTAACCGACTTAGACGAAGCATGTCCAGAGGATCCTTTTCCTTTGCCCAAGATAGATCTATTAGTGGACTCTACTGCAGGACATGCTCTGTTAAGCTTCATGGATGCCTTTTTAGGCTATCATCAACTCTCTTTGTGGGAAAAAGATCAAGAGTGAACGGCATTCATCACATACCAAGGGCTTTATCGCTACAAGGTCATGCCATTTGGTCTTCAGAATGTTGGGGCTACGTACCAATGGTTGGTTAATAAATTGTTTGCCAATCAGTTGGGAAGGAACATGGAAGCCTACATCGATGATATGATTGTAAAGATCTTGAGAGAAGAAAGTCATGAAGCCGATCTTAGAGAAACCTTCGAAACCTAAGGCGGTATAAAGTGAAGCTGAGTCATAAGAAGTGTGCTTTTGGGGTTCAACCTGGAAAATTCCTTAGTTTTATGGTGGATCAAAGGAGTATCGAGGCAATCCCATAGAAGGTCCAAGCAATCATAAATATGCAACCCCCACGATCAGTTAAAGATGTGCAAAAATTGGCGGGGTGTATTGCGGCTTTAAGTAGGTTCATGTCTCGATCGGCTGATAGGTGCTTGCCGTTCTTCAAAGCACTAAAGAAACGAAAGAACTTTAGTGGTCCAACGACGCTCAGAGGGCTTTAAGAGTTGAAGGGCCACATAGCTCATCTTCCAAAGATGGCTCGACAGGTACCGAGTGAAAACCTCTATTTGTACTTAGCGAAATCCAAGGGTGCGGTGAGTGCCGTCTTGGTGTCTGACCGAAATGGTCAGCAACATCCTGTTTATTATGTTAGCCATGCATTAACAGGAGCTGAACTTAAATATTCTCCAATTGAGAAGGTGGTTTATGCAAGTCGGAAGTTACTACCCTACTTTGAACCACATAAATGTATTGTCCTCACTGATCATCCTTTGAAGAATGTCATTGGAAATTTGAGTCAATCGGGAAAATTGTTGAATTGGTCAGTCGAGCTATCAAGCTTTGGAATATAATATCAACCACGGAAGGCCATACAGGCTCAGGTTCTAGCAGATTTCATCGCTGAGTGCACACAATCGAAAGAAAGCCTTGAATCAAGCGAAGCGTGGACCATCTATGTTAACGGATCATCAAGCTTGGTTGGGAGCGGAGCTGGTTTGATTATCACTTCTCCGAATGGGGAAAAGATCGAATATACACTCCGATTTTCCTTTCCAGCTACCAATAATGAAGCGGAGTATGAAGCGCTAATCACCGGAATAAATGTGTCAGGCAGCAGAAGCATAAAAAATAAAGGCGTACTCCGACTCACAATTGGTGGTAAATCAGACATTGGAGAATATGAGACTTGGGACGAAAACATGCTTGAGTATAAGGCCAGAGTATTGGAAATCATTCACAATCTGAAGGGCTTTTCGGTGGAATGCATCCCGCTTTCCAAAAACCAGCAAGCTGATGCGTAAAACTAGCTAGCTCCTCCCTTAATGATACTCCTCGATCAGTTTTTTGGGAACTGCTACACGAAAGGAGTATCCACAAGGAAGAGGTGATGGATATCGATGAACAGTGGAACCCATCATGGATGGATCCATTCTTGTCCTTTCTTAAGGATGGGAAGTTGCCTAAGGATGAGAAAGAGGCTGAACAAATAAGGAAGAGATCACAATGGTTCGTGCTCCATGGAGATGAGCTTTATATGCACTCTTTTGTTCACCATTGCTTAAATGCGTCATCGCAGAGGATGGAAATTATATCTTACGAGAAATTCATGAAGGAGCATGTGGGAGTCATATTGGTGCCCCCACCTTAGCTTTTAAGGCATTGAGAACCTGGTATTATTAGCCAACCCTTCTAAAGGATGCTTTTGAATTGGTCCAGAAATGCGGTAAGTGCCAACAATTCGCACCTGTACCGTACCGTAATTGCCAGCTACAAAGCTTACTCCGATTACTTCCCCTTTGTCATTTGCTAGGTGGGGAATGGATATACTCGAACCATTTTCTCTGACTCCAGGGCATTAGAAATTTCTCATAGTTGAGGTGGATTATTTCACCAAATGGGTGAAAGCAGAGGCAGTTGCCTCAATCACTAACCGAGAGGTAATCAAGTTCATTTGGAAGAATATCATAACTCGCTTTGGGGTTCCACAGGTCATTGTATTTGACAACGGAAAACAGTTTGAAAGTAACCGGCTGAAGGAGTACTGTGGTCGTTTTAACATCACGCCTAAGTTTACCGCTGTTGCTAGGCCTAAGACTAACGGGCAGGTGGAGTCGTACAACAAGCGGATCTTTTGTGGGAATCAGACCACGCTTGACGGAGCCTTGGGGGCGTGGGTCGAAAAACTTACCAGAGTTTTATGGTCAATAAGAACGACTGAGAAGAGCACCACAGGAGATATTCATTTTCGATTAGTGTATGGAGCGGAAGTTGTCCTCCTAGTTGAAATCGGAATGACCTCCTTCCGAGTTTCAAACTTTCAGCCTGATCATAATGAACTTCTCATGAAGGAAGCTTTAGATTTGTTGCCCGAAGTTCGGAGGAATGCTCTCTTTTGTATAGAAGTATACAAGCAAAATATGGCTCATTACTACAACATAAAGGTACGGGCATGGGTTCTTCGAATTGGAGATCTAGTTTTAAGAAAAATAAAGGCTGTTGGACAGTTCAGTGAACGAGGAAAACTCACTCCAAATTGGGAAGGACCGTATTTAGTTAAAAGTGAGGCTTTCACAGGGACATTTCGGTTGGAAACATTGGATGGAAAGATATCCCCCGAACTTGGCATACCGACAATTTGAAGAAATACTTCATATGATATCAATATTGTGTAAGCGATGGCATTTTTAGTTTTATGTGAAATAAAAGGAGTAGCTTTCCTTAGTATTTTTTCTAGTAGTTATTTACTTGATCATTGAGATCGGTTTCCAAGACCTTACTCGGTGTAATTATTAAATTAATAAAATGCCAGCTTACGAATGTCTAGTGTCTTTTCTTTGATGTTGCCCGACCATTGAGATCAGTTACCGACATTAGCGCTCAGTGTAATCTTTACATGAAACCATATCGTTATACTTTTTCCAAAACAAAAGAGAGTCGTTATATTAATTGGCTTGTCCA
>BSSO01006920.1:0-11473 GCA_030267885.1 Mesembryanthemum crystallinum | reverse complement strand
TATTCTCTAATATAAAGAGAATTGAGTCATTCAAGTAGGAGCTGCAGCTATACTTGTTTCATATATTAATATCTTTCTCCTTATTCTTGATCCTTAAACCCATTATACTTCCGTTGTCTCTAACATGAACATGGTTGAGCTAATGCTTCTTAAGTGGGGAATTCCTCCTTGAACTCATAGTAAATAAGCGATCAATACGAGAAGATGCATTATGTTGACTACTCACACTTAAAAGTAAACGGAAGGTCACGAAAGCCACACTCTTTAATGAAGGAATCAAACTCCTCCATACGAACTGCAATACCCCTTAATTCTTAGCTTCTCGTGAGCATAACGTACGACATTAAAAAAAATTCTAGTGACCCACCCAACGGAACATAACCCTACAAGAGAAGCTAATTCCTCCCCAAAAGGCTCACGATCTGCAGTACCACAAGTCTTTTAAATAGAAGTAAACCACTCATCACCCTCACTAATACGTGCAACAGCAAAGACGTTCAAATGTAACTTAACCTTAGAGGCAATATGGGTATTCCAAACAACACAAATGCCTGTGACACCCAACAGACAAAAGACATCCAATCCTTAAAACCCGATTCCCATAGACTATGACCAAAATATGAATCATATCCTTCCACCTTTCGTCTTCTAAAACTTAAGCACATCAGTCAACAATCTACAAATAACCTCCACCAGACTCCGTTTATGTTCCCTCCCCAAACCATTCATATTCCAACTAATAAGTTTCATTGACAACCACTAAGACCCCTTGTATCATTTAACATCCTTTAAGATAAGCTACTTACGAATCGCCCCAGTGGCACTGAATGTCAGTAAGTGGCGACTCCTTCTATACACTAGCCGCTTTGGCCCATAAAGAAGCCAAGTACACTACCTGATCCCAAACGTAACCAGAAAGGCAGACACCATAAAACGGCTAAGCAAGCACATGGCCACAACACCCTGTTCTCCTTCGCCCCTCCAAAACCAAAATACCGGTTCTGCAAATGCTGGGTACTAGGAGGGCAGACAATGTGCAACATCACAATGCAAGGAGAGAACTAAGACCCTTATATCTATGACTACTTCCCTCCTCGCAGTTTATTGATGTATGCAGATTCCTTAATCCTTTGGATTCGTCCCTACTCTTTTTACGAGAGTAAACTTTGGGAGACACCACACTTAAGCACCTCATGGCCAATTAACCAGATTGGTATATTAAATGGTATCTCTCCGACATATTGGTAATTTTTAAATACTCCGACGACTTATAGGTATTTAAACACCGACGGTATTTAGTATTTTAAAACTCAAAATTGCGTCAAATTCACCCAAAATGGCCTCGCCAGAGGGAATTTGGAATAAAAAAACAATTTTTTTTTTTTCACATTTTTTACCATTTTCTACCCGTTTCCCCCTTTCTAATGCTTTCTCCTATTGTTTTATGTTATATTTCTTTTCTTTATTTACCCCTTTTCCCTTCCCCTTGTCCCTTATGTTTTAGCGCCAAGTAGTAATCCTTCTCCAATTGAATAAGAAAAGGCATAAAAAAGGGAAATAGGTAGAAAATGGTAATAAATGGAAAAAATTATTTTTTGAATATAAAATTCCCTCTAGCAAGGCTATTTTGGGTGAATTTGATGCAACTTTGAGTTTTAAAATGCTCAAATGTCGCTGGCGTTCACTTTTAGATACCCATAAGTCGCCGGAGGTTTTAAAAATACCAATATGTCAAAGGGGTACCATTTAAAATACCAATTTGGTTAATTGGCCAGCACCTCCTAGTCTAAAGCCAAGACTATCAAGTAAGGATTGTTGGTCTCGGCTCCCCTTCACCCGGTGGTGGTTGGATAGTCCGCAACATTGCCCCCCAGCTTTGGAGTCCACATGCACAGCAGTGCATCTGTCACTTCCAAGTCAAGCAGCAGGACTGAATAAGCACTCGTCCCAGCATCTAAGTCACCTGTTCCTGAAAGTACACAAACAGATAAAACCTGATCAGAGCGACAGAGCCTAAAGAATAGGTGCATTTTGGTTTGTTGTATTTAAAGGAATTTGTGTAAGATGTGAGGAAGTAGAAGTCTCATAGCTCGTTTAGGTGCCTACCCCAGAAACTTGGACACCAAGCACTAGTACACATTATAATGTAAGGAAATAGTTTCCTGGTCTCCTCGTCACCCCCCAAGTTCAGCATGTTAAACCATCCAAACATAGTACCTTAATATCGTGTACCTACCTTAAACTAGTCAAAAGAAGGCCCTCTTCATCAACAGAAAAAGCTCAACAAGTCAGCCACGTCATCACTAAACTCAGATTTAGCAAAAGGAGAGGTAGAAATTGGAGTTTCCAGACCCAAATCACTCCTCAAATGAGCTTGGACATCTGCAAGTGGCACAACCTACATGGTTCGAAAACGCGGTATCGATCGCGATCGAGGTAGCGACTGTGACATCGCGGAAGCGGACTGATACGGGCTTTCTGTATCGGATCACTCTTGTCGCGGGGTGAATTTTGAAATCGGTTGTATCGGGCATTTATCAGATATTTCGGCCAATTATCGGTTATTTGTCAATCATATCGACCATATCGGGCTATGTAACGGCCGTATCGGCCGTATAACGGTCTTTTCGAATACCCTTTGATATAACAGTATGTAGCGTTTTGGCAACTTCAAAAACCGATACGTAATGGCCGATACGCAACGTATCGCTGATATTTGATACCATGACAACCTATGCTTCCCTTTTTAACTGACTTCCCACTTCAGCCAACCAAGAATTGAGCACGTACAATATTAGCAGCATATTTTTGCCATTTCTCACTCAGATTCGATTGCGGATGGATGCCCACCTATGTTGCACGGAAACGGGGACGGGGACGGGGACGGGACGGGGAAACGGCAATTTTCCAAAATGAAGGAAACGGGGACGGCGTGGAAACGGCGAATTTTTTTTAAAAAAAAAAACAGAATATAATTGAAAAATAAAATGTTACAACTTAAAGTACTTAGATCATACATAATCCACCAAATATCCAAATAAATAGTCATACTACATCCATAGAAATAAACGACAATCCTCCTAGTTGGCATTTTCGGAGAATAAAACACTCTCCAATTCCAGCTCATCAAGTGAAAATTCCGCAAACTCCAAGAACCCCGTATCCTCCAAAGTACCAAAGTCGTCTCCACCAACATCCCACATCTTAGTCTTCTCATCATGGTATTCATCGGTGTTTCTTGATAAAAGACGAAGGTTGTTGTGAATGAAAACCAAATCTTCGGCACGCTTAGGAGTTAATTTATTCCTCCTAAGTGAGTGAATAAAAGAATATGTGCTCCAATTACGCTCCGCACAAGAGGAGGAAGTAGGTTGTCCAAGCACTCTAAATGCTAATGCTTGGAGCAATGGTGTTTGAGCACCAAAGTTAGCCCACCAACTCTTAGGATCCGACAAGCTTCTCCTCATGAGAGAAGTAAGATCTCCAAATGGCCCGATGTTAAGTGAAAAATTGCCATACTCATCCAAGATAGTATCATAATCCTCATCATTGGGAAAAAGTCTTCGAAAGCATTTCATCCTTTCCATCGAGACTTCCCGATCTCCATAAAAATAATAATTTAAGCATTAGAATAAGATAAGTGTTGTTAAATTAGAATAGTGAAATTAGGAAGAATAAGATACCTCGGGTTTAATGAGTGAGCTAGACAATGAAGGGGTGTGTTACTTTTGCTCCAACGAGCAATAAGAATGTTGTACAATGTATCATAGAAAACACTATGTTCGGTAGGAGCTCTTGATTCATAATTGTAGATTTCCGCCTTCACTTTCTCAATCATGGAATCCCACATCTCATAAACCAAATGGAGGCATGATTTGTCGGTGTCACAAACTCTAATCATGTCATAGATTGGTGCCGTAAAACGAAGGATGTATTTCAATTCATCCCACCAATCTTCATCTAGCACTTTCTCCCTCACAAACGTTGCCTTGCCTTGCCTTGGTCATCCTCTCGATAAGCTGTCCACTCCTCACTCATGACCATTGCCTCTAAAGCACGCCTAATAAGCTTAAACCTTTTAAGCATCACAACCATCGAAGCAAAGTGTGTTTCGACAATCGAAAGCAACTTAAGAGTACAGAATTTGGTGTACATCGACAATCTCATGCCGTGGTTCATGATGTAGTTCTTTATTTGAATGGCATCATCATGAATTACAGTGATCCAATGACACTCAACATATACGTGTGCATTTGCGTCCACCTTCTTAGCATCACAAATATATTTCAAAGCAAGGTTGAGTGTATGGACAACACATGGTGTCCAATAAATATGAGGGTAGATCCCTTCAATTAACTCTCCCGCCCCCTTGCAATTTGCCGCATTGTCGGTTATGACTTAAACACATTTTGGTCACCCACCTCATCAATCACTTTTTTCATTAAGTCTGCAATGAAATGTTTATCTTTATATTCACCAGAACAATTCACAGCTCTAAGAAACAGTGGACCATTAGCAGAAGTTGCCATAAAGTTAATTATAGGCCTTCTTTGTGGATCACTCCACCCATCAGTAACAATTGTGATACCTTTCTCCGGCCATGTTTGCTTAATTGGCTCTAACAACCTCTCCACATTTGCCTTTTCTTGTTGGAGCAATGTGGTTCTCAACTTGTTGTATTCGGGAGGAACATAACCACCCAAATTGTGGCTAGCAGCAAAAGTGTAAGAACTTATGTAATAAGGGTTTCTAGCAAGATTAAATGGCAAACCACTGGTATAAAACATCCTAGCAATTATTTGATCCAATGGAGTTCTAGTATCCATATCAAATGCTCTAGCAATAGGATGTTGAGGCAACTCATATTTCCTTTTCTTATCTATTGAATTAGAACCAGAAGGCAAAGGAACATCTTTACCTTGAGAAGCTACTGACCTTCTTACAAATTCCTCCTCCATTCTTCTCATTTCAAGCAATTCACTAGGACCTACTCTCTTACAAAGTGAAATTCCTTCTCGGGGAATTTGAAGCAAGTGAGCCTTTACCCTTGAATAACTCCCTTGTTTTTCAAGTTGACAATAGTTGCACTTAAATTTCCATGTACCTCCCCCCTTTTGTGATTTGATAACCTTAGTCACATATTGCCATAATGGTCCTTTCTCACTATCCACCATAGAAGAAACACTCCCACTACTACTAATATTTGGAGTTGGGCTATCATTTGAATCCATTGATAATCAACCAAATTCAACCACACAATCAAACACAACCCAAATTCACTTTATAACCCCACAAAACAAGTCACAAAACCACAACAATTGTTGAGTTATAAAACTGCTGACCCACAAACAGAGGAGAGAGAACGGGAGAGATAAGAGAGAGTGAGACTTAGAGAATAGAGAGTTCACCAAGACACCCACAATTGGTCGCCTGCCTGCTGAAGAAACCTGTCCCTGCCAGCCCGAAAAGTCGAAACCTCCCTGCCGAAGAGAAAGCTGCAGCCCGAAGGGAACGCGGCCACCTGAAGCGAACGCAGCCACCCGAAGCAAACGCGACCACTGTTGCAGCTCCGGCAGGTGGCACGGTGGTGATGTGCGACGCTAAGAGAGAGAGAGAATGGAGGTTGTTAGGGACTTAAGGTTGGGTTGTGTGTGAGGTGAGAGAGAGGGAGAATGCAGATCTAAAATTCAAGGGTTCTGTCGCAAAAGGTAAAGTAAGTTTCTGTTTTTCATTTTTTTTTTTTTCATACCTGGAAACGGCAGGTCTGTCCCCCGAAACGTTTCTGGGACGTTTCTTTCGCGTTTCCAGACGTTTCTCTTCTTCAGAAACGTTTCCTTTACTTGACGAAACGTTTCGCGGGCGTTTCCAGACGTTTCGGTGACGTTTCCGTCCCCGAAACGTTTCGAGTACGCGAAACGGCATACCCTCGGCGTTTCCGTGCTACCTAGATGCCCACCAAATGAAAAACCCGTATCACCACTCCTCTCCTGTCAAAATTGCTCCAACATCTCCCCGTGAACCACCCACATGGCTGCCGGCATGTTTTGTCCCGTCCACCATAACTGGAGAGTGGTACATCGCCTGACCACCTTCAAGCATACTCCCCACGGCCACTTAAGTCAAAAGTCTCGAGTTCATTATAAGAGAAGAAAGAACTACTCGCTCCACTCCAAAATAAGTGGTGTTTTAACTTTTAACAATGTATAAAGATCAAGAAATTTAAAAAGCAACAAAACTAACCTTATTTGGTACTATGCAACTTGCTGATCTTCGATAAGTTAAATTAGGTATTGTTGCTACAAATAGATTTTTGGTTTTAGTATTTGGTTTCGAATCTAGGAGGACTTCTTGCTCTCTTGTTTTCATCTCAACTTGATATTTAAATTATTGTTTTCTTATCTAAAATAAATAAATTTGTCGGGAAAAAGATGAAAAATAAAAGTCGGGATAGGGGAACAATGTTATGAATTTTTGGAAAATGACACTTATTATGAACAAACATTGAACTTTTAGAAATAACGGTTATTTTGCGCTGGAGGGATTATATGAGATAGTGTTAAACGTTAAATTGGAAGGCAATTACCCATTACAATAATCTTGGACTTCATAGGATTTCTGTATTAGGGTACAGTTGTTTGCTTTGATATGAGGTTTTTGGAGGACTTTGTGTCCTCTTTATTTCTTTCTTAATCAATAAGTTTTTTTTTAATGAATTAATGATAAAGAAGAGTTTGATTGCTACGTGATCAGGTTTGTTTGATAAGCCACAATCAGAAGAAACACCTTTCATATAATGGCTAGCAAAAACTCGCAATAACTTTCTGCATTATCTATCAATTCAGAAACTTCAATTTGGAGTTTAAGTTTGTGTCATGTCAAGAATTTGTCCATTCCTAATTCTGAAATATAAAAGTCAGTGTTGGATTGATGCAGATAATATTGACGCATGAACATGCTGATGCAGTTCTTGGTCTGGACGATATACGTTCTGTGCAGCCGTTTAGCCCAACAAATGATATCAGCCCAACTCCAATATACCTCACCCAGGATTCTCTGAATAGGTACGGAGCATTTTGAAGGATTTTCTAATGTAGGTCTATTCACTATTTACCCCTTCTGCACCTTTAGTCCTTCCTCCAACTCCCATCACACCCCCAAAGAAAGGGGGGAAAAAAAAAGAAGAATGCAAATTTTGTTGCATCTCGAATTTGAGCACAAGTTAATTATCATATGTATCTCTTTATACATGTACACCTGGAGCATTACATATTCTTTCCGCAATCTTTTCTTTGTAAATTGTGATGCGTGATGTGCGGTATGATTTCATCATGACTACTAATTCTCGAGTTGCTTTTCTTTTTTAGTGCATGATATGTATGCTATTTGTCTGACATACTGGTTGGCTTGCCTATATGCTTGTGTAGCTAAATGCTGATAACGTAATTAGTTTGGATATCCTGGAGTTTCTTTCACTTGGTAGTCTCCTGTAAGTAAAAAGTTCCTGCATACTCATCCACTGTCTAATGTGTGAGCGACATGTTGCCTGATGCAGCTAATGTGATCATTTATTATGCTCTTATGAGTCGAATAGGTTGAAGGTCTCGATAGTTACACTTGAAGTGGACCATTGCATCACCAATTGAACCTTTTCTCTCTCTACCTCTTTTTTGACAGTGAAGCTGTCATGGAGGGGCTCAGGGGACACTTACGAACTATGGGCTGGGGCACCTCCATAAGCCCTTGTTTTTTTGTTGGCCCAGTACATATAGGGGGCCCATCCCCCCCACTACTCCCTACATAAAGCCACCCCTGCTTTGAGGATGTCGTGTCTTCTTAGGTTGTAATTTGTCTCTGGTTATACTCCCTCCACCCCCAACAATGACTGAACAAGGAGAAACAAACAATTTTCCACAAAATGACTGCCCATCTTTCTAGTTATGGATATCCCACAATGACTGTCTTGAATTCTTTTGGTTCACCCTTTACCACATATTTTTCTTTTTATATCAAATTACTGTATACAAGAAACTCTGCTTTTATTAATTTGCATGCAAAGTCGATTAAGACAGTATTCAGGACGAACGAGCTATACTTTTTCTTGTATGTAAAAGAAAAATCAAGAAGAAGCACCCTTTTCCATGTTTCTGCCTCCATTAGCTGACATTGTGTAGGAGTGGGTTTGTTGCTTGTTCCCTTTACCTTGACTCTGGTCACTTGTTGCTTTACCATCTGAACATGGACGAAACACCTTTTTCTATCTGCACACTATTCAAGAGCTCTATTCTACATCTTTCTTGTTCTTCTAGTTTCTTTCTGATAGCAATATCCATTACAGATAGGCCCGATCTGGCTGAATCTGATGCTCATTTTCACATTTCCCCTGACAGTGTTGCTGTGAAATTTCCTTACCTAGCCCAGAAAAAACTTAAAGAAGGTCAAGAGATAAGAAGAGTTGCCCAGCTCGAATGGCAAATAATCGAGAGTCATCATGAGAAACCATTTGTCGCATCAGGCCTGGAAATTTTCCCCTTACCAGTAACTTTCTTTTTCGATCTATTGATTTATGAAAATCTTGTCAAGAATTCTCTCTTTCTATTTTTTAAACAGAGGTATGTTTTTTTAACTTCTACAGGTAATGCATGGTGAAGATTATGTTGCATTAGGTTTTGCTTTTGGCAAGAAATGTAAAGTGGCTTACATATCTGATGTCTCACGTTTTCTTCCGACCACAGAGTCTGGTGAGTGTTCTCAAACATTTTGTTTGTCTGACTGCTATTTATTGATTCATATTCCACCTTAAATATCAATACGACATGTTTTTTCTTTTCTTTTTCTCTTTCAACTAATGCACAATCTTCACATTGTATCACAAATCATGATTCTTGCATAGACTCTTTTCGGCTAGGCGGCGAGGCCTTTAGCAGCTACTTAATTTTGTAACAGCCAAGCTGCCAAATGGGTATTTAATATGGGCCACCATTGCCACATTTGGTTTTCTTTTTTTTTTTTTTTTTTAAGAAAAAATATTGTATTAATAATAACAAAGAGGATTAGGAGTCCTTAAGTAAGTAAATTACAAGTTGCCCCAATGACGATGAATGTCAGTGAGGGTAATGCTCTTGAATTGGCCCAAAGAGAGGCGAAGTACACAATGCGGCCCCAAACAAAATCTACTAGCTTAGAAATCACCGTGAAGATACGGGAATTCCGTTCTAGCCAAAGGCACCATAGAAGTGCCATAAAAACACATCTCCAAAGCAAACTATACTCCTTGCCCCACCCCAAACCAACATAACGAGTCTGTAAATGTTGTACAGTATCACCATAACAAACAAAGAACTCCCCTTAATCCCCATGATTCGATGCCAAAGGGACCTCGCAAAGTCACATTGGTAGTTAAAAACCTCCAACTGCAATCTAAGTTACCCGGTCTCGGCTCGAAATCTCGAACATGGATACATGTCTTAGTGTCAGTCTTGGCAATATTAAGAAAATTTTGCATGTTTTTTTATATGAAATGAAGTGTCTAGTGTTTGTACTCAAATGTCGAATGTCCGACATGGGTATTTGAGATGAAATGAAGAGTCTGGGTAGTATAGGTGACAATTAGGTATCTAAGATCATATATTTTTGCACAAGTCCCAAATGTGAGATTCCAGTGAGAATCTGGCAACTTTTCAAGTACTTTCTATTATAAATATGTCAATTATCCTCCCCCATTTTATAACTCCCTACAAACATTTTAAGGGGAAGAACTTAGAAAAATTAGGAAAGACATTAAGGAAAATTTTCATTTTTGGGGCCTAATTGCAATTTGGGTAGCTGGGATTTCAATAATCTCATGTTTGAGTACTTAGAAATTATCTCATTGTAGGTTTTTACTGAAGGGGTTAAAATTTCTGTTAACTTGCTGACACGTCATTAAGTAAGAATTCTTGAAAAAATCTCAAAACAGATCGAGAAATTTCAACAAAATTTTGAAAATTTTTCTATCAAACCTATTTTGTAACTTTTTCAAATTTTCTGTGTATTTTTCCAGATGCCCCGATATCATTTTTTGTTAATGGAAATCTGAACCCCGCCAATGAAATAACCTAGAATCAGACACTTTCAAAAATTTTAGGTATCCAAAATGAGATATTTTTTTCTTAAAATAAAGGTCCTACTGGTGATCTCGATTTTGGGGCTTATGTGCATGAATTTATCGTTTAATGCCCTCTTGTTGCTAGACTTTTTAGATACCAATGTGAACATTATGTTCCGATTTAAATGCCTATTTGGCATTGTAGCTAATTTGTAGCAATTATTATTGAGGATGTCTTGTACTTCCTGGCTGTTTTCTGGTTGGCGGGGAAGGGCATTCTTCCTCCTTGGGTGTGGCTAAGGGGTACCTTCCAACTCACGACCTCGACTATTCCACTTTATAAATTCGTAATTCGTGTAAGTGCTCTTAGGAGGCTTAAACCCATGAACTGGTATATAAGCTATAACTGGAATATAATAATGAAATATTATGGTGAGAAAAATAATGATTACTATCCATTAGCATACTATGTGAAGCTTCTTGAAAGATTTTGTGGAAATGTCTACATGTGAATTGATTTGTTTATGTGACTAATGTGTTGATTTCTTCTAAGATGGATATGTTTCTTGGTATGTGATATACCTTTACCTTAAGGCTTCTATGTTACTGGATTCATTTTGATTCTAAAAGAAATGTAAAACGTTGGTTATTCTGGCACATTTTGGTCTATAAGTCCATGCATGAATATATGGTCATATCGGCACACTGATCTGGACTTCGACTAGTTCTAGTTTTATCAGTGCCATCTATCCCCATTATGTGCGGGATAGCTTGGTTCTGTGAGGATCCTATTGCTGGCATGGTTTGGGGAAGTTTGGGTGTATAGGAGCCTTATGCCTGACAGGAAGAGAAGGAAACAGCTCTTGATGTTGTTCTTTGAAGTTCAGATAGGTTTTTTAGTCAAGACTTGAATAAGATTGTTGGATATGAATCTGATATCAAGAAGATGGTAAATACATATAGCTTGTCATGATTATTTTGGGTCCACCTTGCATTTTTCTCAATATTCTCGCTCCTGTGCATGAACTGATTGACCACTATTTCCTAAAGCCAGAGCATTGATATTGAACTGAGGGGTTCCAAACGCTGAATTCTACTAGTTTTATTTTTGATAAAGCCATGTATCCCAATGGCTTGGCTCCCTGTAGACTATATAGTCTGAATTAACGTTTTTTCAATCTTGTTAATAAAGTATTTTTCCTGTCAGTTATTTCCAAAAGTGGCAATGGGCAGCTGGACCTTCTTATCTTGGATACTTTATACAAGGTCAGTAAAACTGAAACATGTTTGGTTTCTTTTGATCTAGTCATTATCATGTAGTTTGCGACATGGAATTCTGTTCTCCTGTAGAGCTGGGTAGAACTACTAATACATGAATGTCAACATTGA
>BSSO01006919.1:0-11474 GCA_030267885.1 Mesembryanthemum crystallinum | reverse complement strand
AGAGAAAATGGAAGAGATGAGGAAGGTGGAGGAGAGAGAGAAAAACAGTGAGGGGCAAAATAGAGGGTAAAATGAAGGGGCAAAATCAGTAATTCATAATTAAATGTGTATGCCCCATTTATTCCCATTTTTCAAATATTAAAAATTGAAATAATAAGTACCAAATCAAAATGTTGGGTACCAAAATCACCAAACCCAAATGTTAGGTACTAAAATCACCAAAATAAAACGTTGGTTACTAAAACCAGCAAAACCCCAAACGTTGGGTACCAACAAAGGTGTTAATTCCCACGTTCTAACCCACCCAGACCCCCCTCCCAATTCCACTTCCTACTTTGTTTTCCATTTATTTTCATTTTATTCCTTTTTCTTTCTAAGCACAACAACACCAACAACATTAAAGGGTATTTATATGATTTTGAATTTTCTTTTTGCGCCTTTTTAATCTTACAAAAGAAAATAGTGTGGTAGTTTCTCATCAGGTGTGCTTATCGTTTATAAAGTATCTTTTTATTTCTAAAATATTACTTATGCTAAAAACATTTTTATTTTCCAATTTAAAAGTATCATACAACGGCCTGTAAGATCGTCCTATATAATTTTTTGCAAAATCACCACATGCATTTACGTGTACCTCAAATCTAGTTTCATGTAAATTAAAAACATTTAATTCCTGTTTGGATATACTTGAATTTCCAAATTGTACAATACATATGTATTTATGTAAATTGCTCTGGTCCCTATTTACACGATTAAAACTATACAGTTTTGTTTGAGTGTCTTGTATAGACTTAATTCATAGTATAGATTAGGGGTGATTTACTTAAAAATTGATGTAGCTTTCTCTAAAAAAGCCAAAGGCATGGGTGACTTTTATTGTGAATGAGGGTGACTTTTAACCAATGGTGATTTTTCTTAACAACAAAATGCGTGTAAGGGGGGATTTTTTTCATAGGTATTTGGGTAACTTTATCTCCCTCCGAAGTGGGGAGATGAATAGTGTAGCGTCACTTTCATTTGAGAACGGAGGGAGTAGGTGACATTTCTTGATAAAAGGTCCGACTTTCTGGCCAATACCATGGACCCAGTTCATCTACATGTTTGAGTGATTACGTTCACTTAACATTTTATAGTCATTTTGAAGTTTAGGTCATTATGATATATTTTCGTTGTCATTTATTTCATGTGTCGAAAAGGTTAAAAAAAAAAAAAAAAAAAGCCCATTCCAGATCAAGGCTATATTTGGCAAACTTCAACAACTTAGACTCTTAGCTAGTATACCTAATTATACTCCGTTTTCAATTTTCAATACAAGCTCTCATATCTAAGTTTTATAAGCTATTCTTACAAGCTTTTAATTTCTAGTCTCTTTAGCTAGTTTCATACTATTTTATAATAATTTATAGAAAAATTTGTCAATAACTACCTTTTAAGTTTCACTTTTTGCGAATAACTACCTTATAATTTTTTTTTTTGAAAATAACTACCTTTTAACCACTTNTTGTGGATCACTACCTTAGCCGCTTTTCCGGCGAAAAAAGATATGGAGTGACCGTTTTACCCCTCACTGTTTTTTGAAAATAAATAAATTTCTTTTTTCGTAAGGCGGTATTACTTATTTTGATTTGGAAAGGAAATAAGAAAAAGGGAGGAAAAACAAAAAAAAAAATTAAAAATTAAAAATTAAAAATTAAAACCCATTTTATTCATTAAAATAGGGGTAAAATGGTCAATCCACATGCTTTATTGGCCGGAATAGGGCATGAGGTAGTGATCAACAAAAAAAGAGTGGTTATAAAGTAGTTATTTTCAAAAAACAAAATTATAAGGTAGTTATTCGCAAAAAGTGGAACTTAAAAGGTAGTTATCGGCAAATTTTTCTAATTTATAACTATCTTTTAACCCATAATCTAACTTATTAGCTATATATCTTATTAACTAGTTGTGTCATATAGTCCAAATTTCACCTAATTCATTATTGTTGCCAACTGCAAAGGCAGGGATTAGACAATTGAAAGACTACGATTATCCCTCTGTGCAATGAAGTGGCTGTTTTACACTACATACTACGCATGCCTTCTGAAAATTGACTCACATCGACATGATTCCATTGTATAACTGTTAAGTTTTTTTTTTTTTTTTTTTTTTAGTGATGGTAACTTTCTTTCATTTTCTTTAATTTTGGTCGTACATATATTTGTCTTATCATAAATTGTGGTCCTTAAACAAATATCTTAATCATAGATAGGCCATATATATAGCACTAATTCCACTATCAAATAATGGTGAAAACATGCATATACGTAGCGAGAAGAAACTTTCCATAAAGCTTTGGAATATTAATCCGTTTTGTAAGGATGGTCTTATGGAGTGACTTATGTGATATCGTAAAAAGTATATCACTAACATTGTAAAGACATCATCTACTCAGTTTAAAAGTATGACATTTATTTTTATCAAATAGAAGTATTACTTATTGTTTAAAAAGTATCACTAGCTAATGTCATATATATAGAGCAGTTTGTACAACTGCCATATATAAGATGTTATGCATATCCAAAAATTAACTCTTGAAAGTATTTCTCCCAAAACCTTGTTTGTTTATCAATGAGTCAAATAACTCTTAAGGCTATGTTTGGCGAAAGTAGCTGTACATGTAGATGTGAGTTATAGATGTAGTTGTTGCTTCAAATCTTGTATGGTAATCGAGGAAAAAAAGAAAAGCTGCAAGTTTCAAGCTGTAACTTTTACTCAAAATTTAGCTGTTAAATGAAAGCTAGTATTGGTAGTTTCCAAAAATTAGCTGTAGATGCTAAGTGAAAGTTAGTTGTTGCTTTAAATCTTATTTGATAGTTGAAAAAAAAAAAAAAAAACTGTAACTTTTGCTCAAAAGCTAGTTGTTGTCTGTTCGTACCAAACACAGCCTGAATACAATACTAATAATATAGGATTGTGGGACGAAATAATACTACTATAGGACAATTTATGAAGGATTAAATTCCCAGCCACCCCTTTCGTGGATATGGCATTTTGTGAATGATTAAATGTCATTGTAAATTATTAGTTTAGTGAGTTAGTTTGTTGGATTTGGATGGGGATATATCAATAATGCAAGCTATGGGGCAATTTTTTTTTTTTTTTTTTGGTTTGATGCTATGGGGCAATGATATTGATAATGGCTGATTTTCCATTCACCAACAATAGATATAATAAATAAAATTAAATGAGTTATACTTGGCTTGGCATAGATCTCGATATCATTGACGTATCTTATCAATTCCTTGTTCTGTAGCTATATTCATTTCAGTTACGTGCGCAAGAGTTAAGACCATGGGTCCCTTAATTATTAGCACTAGGGACATCCAGTATTCATGAGCTCTCAATCTCACATCCATGCCAATTGGTTTCAAATTTCAATATCTAGGCAATGCATATGCTGTCGTATTGTATAATGGTTACTCTCTGTTAGGAATCAAGTCCAACATGTAGATTAAGATCCCGAAAGACTTGAAATGGATGAAAAGACGAGCTCGAGTCGAGTTTGGCATGTGAACAAGTGCTCCAAACTGGCACGAGTGGGGCATAATGGTCTCATATGCCCGTGTTAGTAAACTATTTCGTAGAGGTTGGACATACCTCTTACTCGGTTAGTCATATACTATATGCTTACATACGGAACCATGTAGTGGGGTGCTACTTGCATTGTTAGACGCATGGAGCGTAATTCTGGGTAAGATTTTACTTTTGTTTGTTATTTAAAGTTTTTCTTTTGTGTAATATTTCTAATTTACAAATTAACTCCAAAAACAGTAATTTAGAATTCACTAAAAACTGTAGTGAGAATATTTTCCTAGTTGTGTTGAGTAAGACAACAAATATACGTATCTAAGCTAATTGAAAACTTTCTAATTTTAGTAGCTTAAGGATATGGGATTGGAGATAAGATACATAATGAAACTTATGATCCGGATTGTCGATGAGGCCTTATCCTAGTGGTTAAAAATGAGGCGTTGGGTACAATAGGTCTCAAGTTCGGTTCTACCCCTTCCGTGTTGTATATAAATTTCTCGTTTGGCCTATGAGCCTCCGTCCGACCAAAAAAAAACTAATGATCCTAAAAATGGAAATGGAAGAATAATAGACACAAGAATATTATGTGTCACATCTTAATTTATAGCCAGAAATATGAGAGACACACTTACTTTTACGAAAATATTGCAAAAAATCCCCTTAACATACAACTTTTTTTTTTGGGAAAATTTCACCGAGGTATACCAAGGTTTAGTGAAAATACACATAGGTATATCGACGTTTCGGAAAATACATTGAGGCATACGAATTTGAAAAGTTAACTGCAACTCATGATATATGTTATCTAATTTAGTAAATTATGCATTGGGAACCATCACAAACAATAGTTGTCCATTAAAACATAGGCAAATGGACCCTGTAGATGTTACCAATAACCTGCCCAAATGACCAAATGGGTATTTTTATTGACCAAAAGTGAACAATTTGGTATATAAAAAGTCTCCGGTGACATATAGGTATTTAAAATGAACACCGGCAACCAATATGGTATTTTAAAATGGAATACTTGTCATATTCCCCCAAAAGTATGCCGGAATATAGAATCTCGGTATTTGTTTCATTTAAAACATATTTATATGCCATATAATTGTATTTTATCTCGTATTTTGTGGGGATATTTCCCCATTCAAGAGCTATTTTCCTATCATTAGTTGTGTAATTTCCCCATTTAAGAACTCTTAAATGGGGAAATACCCCCAAAATACGAGATAGAATATAATTATATGACATATAAATACGTTTTAAATGAAACAAATAGCAAGATTCTGTAATCCGGCGTACTTTTGGGACAATAGGACACGTATTTCATTTTAAAATACCATATTGGTTTCCGGTGTTCATTTTAAATACCTATATGTCACCGGAGATTTTTTTATATATCTAATTGTCCACTTGTGGTTATTAAAAATATCAATTTGGTCATTTGGAGCCAATAACCTTGATTATTGTTTTACACTGCTTCACATGCCCCTCTTTTAGGGCCTAAAGTTGAAGAAACTCAATGTCATACCTATTAGCTTGTTACGACCATTGCTCATTCCAATAATCCAATGTATATTGTATTCAATTCGATCACAAAAACTCATGAGTTGCATTTAACTTTCGGAAACAATATACCACATTGTATTTTGTGAAACCTCAGTACACCTTAGTGTATTTTCGTTAAACCTCGGTATACCTCGGTGAAATTATTCCTTTTTTTTTTAATAGAACTTCCTTTATAAAAATTTATTGCAAGAAAGCCTCTTAAAAGACCCTCCGACATGAAGATGTGCCCTTATAAACCCCCTTTGAAGTTGCTTTTTTGGCCAAATTTACGGCAATGCTAAAATAAAATTCATGTGTGATGCAAATAAAACACTTAACGTGCGTTAAATATAAACTAGTTTGTGATCCCGTGCAATGCACCGGTTAAATCTATAGTTGGTTTAGCGGTGTTTAAACTTAATAATCCCATTCTACATGATATTTTTTTTTTACCTTTTTTTTTCCCTTTCATTTGGTTTATCGGTCTAACTATCAGCATAGTTCATAAAAAAAAAAATGTTGGGTTTTGATTGCAATATGATGCTCTAACTTCTTACTTCAAACTTTCTAATTTGTCAGTTGATAATTGGCCATTATAAAAATTTTGATTTGTACAATTTATTTTATGAGATCATGGTGTGTTTAACACCGTTTTAAATGTGATATATTGAATTCAATTTTACTCTTTGAATTTCATTGAAATTTAGATAATTCTTTATAATTGAAACAATGATTGAGAGAGAGTTGGATAATTAATTACCTTTAAATGCCTTGTAATGTAATAAATAAAAAGAATAATAAGTTTTATTATAAATTAATATGCATTTAGTGAGAAATGTGGATGATGAAATGCATTCTTTTTATCCTTTTCTTTTAATTATTAGTGTTTAATTTACTGACTAAGCAAGTTTTATGACACGTCATCATCCAACTTGGCATATGATGTGTCGCGATTTGGTTGATTTCATGTCTTTCAAATAGATTATATAGATAATACTTCTCATTCCACTGTCAAATTTTAAAACTCCAACCCATTAATCATATTCATGTCTATTTTCTCTTGAAATCTAAGCTTAAATTTCAAATATGAGCGCATTTTCATTTATCAAACCATTTATTTATTTTTTGCCGGACAACACTTCCTAAGTATTTTAAGGAGGCATGAGAAAGGTGGAGATGGTTTAGAAAGGAATTTCTTACAACAACTTTTTTACATAAAGGAGTTTTGTTAAAGAAGTTGGATTTTATAACTTAGTTTTTGGCAATTTTTCCCAATTATATGTTGGTTTTTTAATATTTAAACAAGTTGGAGTATTAAACAATTTTATGTCCTTTTGAGATGGTTTATTTATATAAACTAATTAATTCATGTCAACAAGTATTTTGAACAACCTTCTAAGTACTTTTTGACATTACCTTTTTTACTAATTCAAACAATCTATACTATCCTATCAAAAAAAAAAAAAAATAAATTAAAAAAAAAAAACAATCTATACTACATATAAGAAGTTGGTGTATGTAATTATTCTTAGTGGCTAAATGTATAATCTTGTAAATTGGTAATTGTAGGTGTAGGGTCTACACAAACTTGGTTTATAGGATAAATCACCTTTAAATGAGCATATAACATATATCTTTCAGGTCCTCAGCCGAACTTTCAGGTCCTCAACCTTCGGCTAAGTAGATAAATCTCAATTGTGAAGTCAACCTCTTAAGGAACGTTCGTGGGACACCGCCAGTAAGGATTATTGTTTATAACTATATATTATCGACAATTCACCAGTGGAATTTAATCCTAACCTGCTATATAAATTATCATGTTTAACTAAAAAAACATAAAACAAAGATGATTTTTTTTCCCATATTACAACAATCATTCTTATACAAGTATAATAGCTACATACTTCATCAATTTCACTAAAATCTTTACGCTTTGATTTTGTAAAGTCAAAAAATTTCAAACTTTGACCATTAATATATGAAAAAGTATAATGATTTTCAAAGTAAAAATAATATTTTTGGATTCATCTTATACAAAATATCATATCAGGCAGCCTGATATATCAGGCGAAATGTACTGGTAATCTATAAATGGTACTGGTAAGCTAAAAATTAGTACTAACGAAACAAAAACTAGTATCACTTTTTTTCACCCATTAGCATTCCAGTACTGTTTTTTATTTACACATTACTACTTTTTATTTGCCCATTACTCGCCTGATATATCGGGCAGCCTGATAATAGAGTACTTGTTCACCTTAAATAGTATTTTCAAAATATCAAATTTTTATAAATTTTTAAGTTTATATAAATATAATTATTTATGGTTAAAGTGTCGTCTTAAATCCCGTGCAAAATCAGGACATCAAGATTTTAGAGAAATAGAGGGAGTATTATTCGTTCAAGAGTTCTCAACATCTTTTAACCCATTTGCAATAGTACAGTGGGGAATTCATCATCATCCGCCAACCTTTGTTAGTAAATATGAAGATTCGAAAATCATTTTTGGAAAGTCTTTGTCGACATCCACATGACTCTGAAAAAGAACATAAGTAAATTCACAATGAATAAACAATCAGTAACCGACCTTAGCTCAGTTGGTAGAGCGGAAGACTGTAGTGGGTTTCCCATCAGCAAATCTTTAGGTCGCTGGTTCGATTCCGGCAGGTCGGATTTTTTTCATTTTTTATTTTTATTTTTATTTTATTTTATTTTATTATTTTTTTTTTTTTATGGGTGCTTTCTAGCCATTTTCTGTCCAACAAGCGGAGCTGACTATATTGTTGCTAGTTTTGGTTAATTTTTCTTTTCTTTTCAATATTCTCATTGGTGGCAGCATAAATTTTTATAGTGCAATCTAAGATCGATCATACTCTTTGACCAATAAGTAATATTGCTTTTTAGTTTGGAAAGTCATATATTTTTTGGAACAATAAGAAATGCTTTGCTATGCGAAGTGATACTTTTTAGTTTAAAACTAAAAAGCAGGGGTATTCACCGGTCTAAAACCAGATTGGTTTGGATTGGATCCGAAAAACGGACCGGATATTTTAGGTCCGGACCGAATTTTGAACAGCCCTACTAAAAAAGTGATACTTTTAATAATCTTGCATGAAATCACTTTATAGTTCCATTTCTCACAAGACGAACAGTTTGTTGGGTCTTTTGGACTTGTAGTATGAGCCATATCTCGAAAAGGATAGAACAATTATTCAATAACTCATTGTCATGACTACGGTGTAACTAAGTTGAGTCAATTCGGTGTGTCCTCATTTTCGACTTGGTCAAAGCTCAGCTCAGACTCGTATAAATCCGGATTTCAGTCAAGCTTATGACAACTTGAATGCTCTACCAGCCGTACCCGAGCCTATTATGCCTCGACTCAGTTGACTCTATATCCCCGATTTTACCACAATCATACCTTCGACCGAGTCAAGGGCGAGTTAATTGAGGACAATGATGAAACATTCAGTGCAAAACCTTGGACAACAATAAAATGTTGGTAAGATGAGAATCACAATGTATTGATGTCAAGCTAACTAATAAACATTTACCGATATTTTTATTTTATTTTAGATAGGAAAACATTCACCGATATTGGTGTTGGTGGAATAACAAATGCCATGGTTAAAGTTTCCTAATATAGAAAATGACACTTCTAACATCATTACGTCAAATTATGAATAGCGTTCTCATATTATGTCTGAAATTGATAGGTTGATCCATTAGACAGCCAACCCACTAGCTTATTTGTCTAATCTATCTCCTCTCTCCACTCACCTTAAAAATAATAATAAAATTATGAAGAGGGACATAGACAGAAGCTAATGAGTTGGCCACTTGATAAGTCAAACAAACATTTTCCTATTACTTGTTATATAGCTTTGGTAATTTACATCTACTTCCAAGATATTATTCCGAACAAGTTACAACTTTAATGTGAAAATGCAAACTTCAATAAATTTATAGCTTCTATAGGAAGCTCAAAGGTTAACAAAACCAACGAAATCACAAGGAAATAGGAAGCTCAGCAAACTAAGATATCTTAGTTCAAATGTCACGAGTATGCTTTTTGGCTCTTGGAATATGGACTTCAGCCCAAGAGGGAGAGAGGGGAAGGGGGTTGTTTGTTTAATAATAGGGTGCTCTTGGGTCTCAAAATGATACATCCAATCCAATACACTTGAGAGATGCAGTCTAATTATGCTTCCTTGTTACTTTAGCCGGACTCATTATATAAATAATTATAAGAGGGGTTTATCTTTAATTTTAACTCCCGAATGCATCCTATAAACATTTGGGCGGGGGGAGGTAAGGACCAGTTTATGACGAATGGACAAAAATGATTTACTTTCTTCCTTTGAAAGCAAATAATCTACTTTCACACTGAACTGAAAACAAGCTAAAATGTTCTTGTACATGAACAGTTGTATCACATCCTAATCTACTGTATTGACAGACTAATACTGGAATATAAATATGTGCTATAGGTACTCAAGAGTCAGAGCCAAGAAGCTGGCACCACTATCCTCTATCCACCACCAAACTGTCCCCAAACTAGCGTCTCTGGATAGTTGTAGATCAAGACAGCAACAGTTACCACGACACCGGAAACACTGTACTCAAAACAAAATTGTAGAGATGTAAAGGTAATTACCGGTGAAAAACGGAACAATGTTAAGGATAAAGTAACACAAGCCAACAAAATAGACAATGTACATATACACATAGGATTACCTTCTCATGAGGTTATTCTAGTGTTCCCGCCTTATAAGAAAAATCATGCTGAAGGGATTTCTATGTTCTGTATCCTGTACATTGTTCCCTACTGATCTTCACTCAACTTAACCATGTCGTACAAACTGAAAGGCTAAGAGCATCCTCATAAGAAGTGAATATTACTGTCAAGTCTTGACACAGTTATACCAATCTTCACTGTAAGGCATCAAATACTTGGGACTATATGAGATTACAATGTAATGAATAAAGGGAAGTAGTGGTGAAAAGAAACGAGAGATATGAGAGTGTAATTGATTACATGAGTCAACGTAATTGATTACTACTATAAGTACTGTTGTTTCCTAATTACAAATTTTACGAGTAAAAATCCACATATGTACAACTATGTAATGATCATCATTACATCCAAGTAAAAGCCACCTAATTCAATTAATTATAGCTTGTCTTCTAGCTAAACCAGTCTTAACACTTCACAGTCCATTGTAGTTCAAAGCTATATTTTTTCTTTTCTGGAAAAATATTTCCATTCACCAAAGGGATGCCAAAGCGACATCTTGAGTAAACAAGAGTAAATTTACAATCTGGCGATAGGGATAGCCTATGAAGCCCCCGTACAATATCAGCAGGCATCCAAAAAGTATACAAGAACAACCAGCCATTACAGCAAGTTATCACCGCCAAATAAATTGTAAAAACGAGCACACACATGGAATTGGACACATCTGACAATCTGGGCAGGACTTCTACAAGTGCCTTGGAACAGTCTGGTATTTCTCTCATTCCAGATATAAAAGACAGCAGCACTAAGAGCTGTTCTTCTGAGCTTTTGAACTGGTTGCTTGCTTTAAACATACCTGCTGTACCATCTAATTTCTTGATTCAGGGACTTGGACATTCCTGGCCTTCCTCCAAACTTATCAAAACCCTATTTGTTTTAATTTATAAATGCTCGCCTATGTGGCTTATCCATTTGGTGCTCTCTAATTTTCCCCAAAATTGCCTGATCTATATGTCTATAAATTATATTCAAATTCACTAGCAAAAAGTGTCGAATATCCCCTTCTCAATAACGTATGTTGAACCAAGAAAACTGTTGCCATCTTTTCCTCATCTTAATTATTGTGCCAAGTCAAAAAAATGAAAAATAGGAGCAGTTAAATACACAATCCATGGAAAGAAAAATAGCAGTAAAGTTCGACATCTATAAAATTGTCATCAAATATCTTAAAATGCCATAACATAATTTGATTGACCATTTCAGCTCCTTGTCAAAAGTAAATCGATAGTCTTGCTCAAATCACAAACTGGTGTCTGTTATATTAAGAATACAAGTCCACAAGCTATATGATAGAGATGTGAAAAGCCATACAATCTAAAGAGAACATAAATTTCTATAAAAAATTCTAGAACACGGGCTACACAGAGACGGAGAAGCAAGTCTGACAAAAGGGCAGGTTCTCAAGCCACAATGCCATATAGGTATTTAAAATGAACCCTTGTTGCCATTTTCGTATTTAAAGATGCTCCGATGACAACAGGGTATATAAAATAATAGATTCATGCACTTTAGTCCAAAAATCAAGATTCGGGTGGGAATCTCCAATTACTTAAATAAC
>BSSO01006918.1:0-11474 GCA_030267885.1 Mesembryanthemum crystallinum | reverse complement strand
ATTTAGGGTACCTAACTTTTGAATTAATTTTCATTTAGGGTCCGATGACTTGACGGTGTTAAATTTTCTGTTAGATTAGTGACGTGTTCAAGGATGGTTTGATATCTGTGTGCCATTGATGGTAATTTTACACTCGTAGGGGAAATATATTTTACACTTACAGCCTCGAGCACGTCACTAATCTAACTGAAAATTTAATACCATCAGGTCATTGGACCCTAAATGAAAATGAACTCAAATGGTTAGGTACCATAAATGGGAATATGCAAACGTCAGATACCCTTTTTAATATTACACCAAACCTCGGGCACCCTTTTTGAAATTTTCCCTTTATAATAACACATATTCATGCAAATTGAATTAAAATTAACACGAAAAATGAAATTCAAAATTTAATAAGTAATAAAATTCAATATGTCGATTAATCCCATTAATCAACTTTAGAGGGCTCTTAAATCCAACTTAAAACCCAACTAAAAATTTTAAATTTCTAATTGGGGCCCAGTAAGGTTCATTGAACTCCAAGCCCAATAATGCAAACGCCCGTTTTAGAATTGCACATCAATAACAAAAATTAATAAAATAAAAATTATGAAAGGTTTAAAGATCCAATCCAAAAACCGTTAACTCTCCATGAATCCAACTTGAGCCCAAATAAGTTCACGGGTCTCCAAGACCCACGACCTGGCACGACCTGAGCCGCAGCCCACTGAACAGTGACCATAGCCAAGTCGTCCAAAAATATAACTCTGATTTTAACGTGCGACTATAGTTTTTCGAAGGTAAACGACATTTTGAGCAAGACTAATTAAGTTAAAGCTTACTAGCCCCACCCCAATTTCGCCAAATTCAATCGTTTACTACGTTTTTCAGGCATTTTTATTTTTCGTCATTAAATAAATCAAAATTAATGGAATCAAATCTAATTTGTTTCCATAATTCCAATCCTTGATGCACAAGTAAGTACTTTCCAAAATCCTTCACACTCAAAATTGGGAAAGTTAGTATAACAGTAATAAGCAATCCTAGAATCCTAATATCTTATACATAAAGAAACTTTCCATAATTGAATTAAATTACTTACATGCTCAATCAAATTCATGCAATGAAAATTAAGCATAATAATTTAATCCAATTGAATTAACTCCAATTACATGCAAAAAATTCAAACTTTTACATGAAAAACATGTTCAATCTAATTGAAACACATAACCTTAAGCAAGCCATCTATTCAAATGCCATTGAATAATTCACCAAACATGTTAAAGACATTTGTATTAAATCATGCAATACTAATTATGATCTAATCAAATAAATAATAAAGCATGCAACTTTAATACTTTAAATATGTCGTCATGTTATAAAAATTCAATCTTTGAATATTAAACATGCTATACAAGGTTAATCAAAGGCAAAAAAATACTATGATCATAAAAGCATGTATAATCGGCTCTGATACCACTGAAGGTTATACATGACTTGATCTAATCCGCAGAATAATCATGTAAACAAGATCATACACATAGCAACATATGAATCATAAATATTATACCTTTGTAGTGAGAATTCCATGTAATGCTTTGATCAATACAATGGATAGTAGGACTCCAAGTGTTGTCCCTTTAACAAAAGTCTACCCGCCAAGGATTCATCACCAAACCCGATTGCTAGATCAGCAAAGAGAACTTTAGTCTCACTTTGGCTATGAGGAACTTTAGTGAGAGAGGTTAGGTTATTTCTTAGGGTTTCAATCAGTGTTGAAGTATCTCATAAACCAACTCTAAGTAGGCTTAAATAGACAACCCTAGAGTAATATGGAAACACTAGGTTTTCCATAACCTAATTACCCACATATGACGCCCATGCCTATAAGGCCATGTCAAACCTTCCTCCTTTAATCTCCTTATGGGCTCTAAGCCCCAATTCCACGTGATCAATTTCCTTAACTTATGTGTGACCCATTTGGTTCATACTGAACTTAGTTATGGCCCAATAACCAATTGGGTCATTAATCAATAGTGGTTTCTAGCGTAAACATATTGATTACTAAATCATATGAATTTACTATCTCAATAATATATTTATATATCATTATCCCAATTAACTGTTACTTGACTGACAGGACATAAACCCTTCAATGCTCTCTGAACAGGATAGGGAGGCTATATTTCAACAGATTAGTGAAGAAGATATCAAGGCTGTAGTTTTCCCTATACATGTTGCAAAGGTTCCTGGAGTGGATGGTTACACAACCTACTTCTTCAAAAAAGCCTGGAGTGTTGTGGGGGAGGATATTTTCTCAGTTATCCATGACTTCTTCACTATTGGCAAGCTCATCAAACAGGTAAATTCTACCCTAGTCACACTAGTTCCTAAAGTTGCTGTTCCTAAATCTGTTACTGACTATAGGCCCATTGCTTGTTATTTTGTACTTTACAAAATCATAACAAAGATAATTATTTAAAAAATTGAAGCATGTTGTAGAAAAGATTATAGGTCAAGAGCAAAATTATTTTGTCCCAAATAGGAGCATGACAGAAAATATTTTTCTTGTCTAAGAACTTGTAAAGCACTATGGGAGGGGACAAATTTCTCCTATAGTCACAAAAAAGGTAGAAGTTCAGAAAGTTTATGGCTCGGTGAGCTGGGAATTCCTAGAGCAAGCTATGCTATACGTGGGGTTCCCTCATCAATTTGTTAAAAAGGTTATGAGATCTGTCACTGGATCTTATTATTCTTTAAATATGAATGGATAAATTAAAGGGTTCTTCCTTGGGGGTAAAGGTTTGAGACAAGGGGCCCCCATGTCTCCTTTTTTTTTTTGGTCATTTATGTGGAGGTGGTGATGTTGAGACAGGCTAGTGACACACCAGGGTACAGTGACCACCCCAAGTGCTCAAACCTAAAGATCAATGCTCTTGCTTTTTGATGAGTCCTTGTTAGAAGAGATGTCCCCTCTGTCAACACCTTGTGTAATGGTTTTGGGAAGTTCTTTGCAATGTCAGGATTACAGGCTAACCCACAAAAGTTTGTTTCTATTTTGGTGGAGTTAATAAGGAAGTAAAACAATAGATCCTACTACTCACTAGTTATATAGAGGGCTCACTGCCATAGATACATTGGGGTCTCATTGCACTCTTCAAGACTTGCAGCTAGGCACTGTCAAGCTCTCATAGACAAGCTGCAACACAATCTTAATAACTAGGCCACAAAATTCCTCTCATATGATGGAAAGGTGCAACTGCTGAACTCAGTTGTATTTGTCATCGATTCTTTTTAGGGGAATGTTTTCTTGTTGCCAAAAGAGGTCATTATTAAGATTGAGAGCATCTGTAGGCAATTTTTCTGGGGTAGTAATGAAGGAAAGAGAAGAATTTCTCTGTTGAGCTGGAGAAATAATTGCAAGCCTCATGCTGATGGTGGTCTCACCATCAAAGAAGCTTTGAGCTGGAATAAAGCACTACACTTCAAGTGGATATGACACGTGGTTACTCACCATGATTCTATGTGGACAAGACAGGTGAGTGCCTATTACTTAAAGGGAGGCTCATTCTGATAGATAAACAAGAAGAATGATTCAAATAAGTAGAAGAAGTTGCTGGACCTAAGAGATGAACTGGTTAGCAAAGCAGGGGACCCTGTATCAGCTGAAGAAATGGTGTAAAGGGGGAAAGCTTAAACTTTCTAAAGCTTATGAGTGGCTCACAAACAAGGGGAGAAGATGGAAATGGAGACAAACCATTTGGAATAGGTTGAGCATGGCTAAACATAGAGTTATCCTGTGGTTAGCTGCACTTAATAGTCTAGCTACACTTGATAACATGGCTAGAAGAGGAGTTGCTGTTGTGAACAGATGTGTGCTTTGTTGCAAGGACCTTGAAACAAGGGATCATATCTTCTTCACCTGTCCATACTCTGGTGAAGTGTGGAAAGCTTTATTGAGGTGGCTACAAATTCAGAAGAAGCCTACTAGCTTAACCAGGGAACTCAAGTGGTTCCATGACAAAAAAAAAGAGGGAAACACCCCTGCAAACTATTGAGAAGGGTTGTGCTTGCAGCTGCAGTGTACAAAATTTAGAGAGAAAGGAACTACAAGGTCTGGAATTGGGCGATAATGAGCATGGAAGTAAGTACGATACCCATGATATCTGAAGGGGAACTTCCCTTCTAAGAAGCCAGTTGCAGTGAGGATTTCATCTTTAACTTGCTGAGACACACCATATAAATAGGTGCATATCTTGCACATTAGGATTGAGCCCTGACATGTTAGCAAATCTCATAAAGTAGTCAACAAAACAATTAACTGAAAGAGTATCACCTCTTGCGAACATGAGAAGATCATCATCAAAACTAAGATGGTTGATTTGAAGCCTACCACACTTGGGATGGTCTTGGAAATCTTTGTGACCCCTGATAGCTTTAAGCATTCTATAAATGAATTCCATACATAAATCAAAGAGATATGGAGATATAGGATTTTTTTTGTCTCTGTAGACACCCCACTCGGTGTCTCCTAAGTCCTCGCCCCACCCGATGACGACAACAATAGCCGACTTGGAAATGACGAACACCAAAGGCAAGATCTCAACCTTAGCTCCTATCTCATAAATTTTCCTCTCATCTTGTAACCCTTTCTCTAAACTTTTCAAAAATTCAAAAGGATCTTAAATCGGAGACCCAGATCAAAAGTTATGAGCATTTGAAGTTTTCAGCCCAAAATCGAGCTTAAAGCGACCCTCGGGCCCAGAAACCCACCCGCAGGCCCAAGATCCGACCCGTGACCCATGAAAAATTCCTGGGAATCAAGTACAATCAGGTAAAATATATTCTCGACCAATCCCGCATGCCGAAAACCCCGGATTTGTACTTGAAAAGGCGCGCCGCGGTGGGGAGCCCGACCAGTCGAGAAATGCTCGGACCCGTCGGGCGATGCGAGCTGGCGGGCCCGCCGGTCTGGCGATGCCCGCACCGGGCAAGCGGCTCAGGCGCCACCCACCAGACAGTGTTAACAGTGATCGGTATTGTCATTTTTGTGCCTTTTCATGCCCTTTTGTGCCATTTTATGCCCTTTTCTTCCATTTTCCACTTCCTAGCACCATATAAACCCTTTTCCACCTTCATTTTCAAAGGGAAGCAAGATTGGGAATTGAGAGCAAGATCAAGCAAGCAAAATTCATTACAGAGAAGCTCCCACAAAATCATAAAAAGCCAAAGCAAGGTTATTATGTCCAAATAGAGAGAGAGTGAGCCAAATCTATCTCCACCTTCATCCTTCTTCAACATTACTCCACCCAATTCATTTCCATATTCTCCCACCTCCAATCATCTTCAACTACATTCATCCAACCTTCATCCAAAACACTCGTGCAAGCACCACAAATTGCACCCAAACACCACAAATCATACCCAAACATCACAAATCATACCCAAGCACCACAAATCACACCCAAGCACCACCAAATCAAACACAAATCAAGCACCCATTTACATCTTCCAAGGATCGAGATCTTGCCAAGATCATATACTTAAGCAAAAGGTGTTCTAATCCAAGGAGCTATCCCGAGGGTACACTACTTTGGTGACGATCTCTTTTTAATCCTTTTTCCATTTCTTTTCTATTGTTGCATAATATGTTCATTATCATCATTAGCTTCTAAATAATGTTCATCATCTGAATTGTTGGCTTAGGCCCTGTTTGGAGTGGTTGTGAGTTGCCAGTTTTCAGTTTTTTGGACACTTGAATCCGGATTTTGGAAACCACTTTTTTTGGTTTCCAGTTTTCTGTTGTCAGTTTTGAAAATTGAGCAGACAACTATAAGCACAACAAATTTCAGCGTTCAATTCAATTTCTATAAAGAGTTGAAATTTTTTCAAAACCAAAAATTGGCAACTGGCAACCACTCCGAACAGGTCCTTAAATTACTTGTCTTGAGATTTGAATAAACCTAGCATGAAATCGCATCTCATGTCCACTTGGCTAAAACATCACTAAACAAATCGTGCTCATCTAATCTTTTATTTTGCAAAGCATGTAACTTGTAAAAATGTTCTAAATAAAATCCATGCACCAAACACTTGCGGTTTACCCATTGATTTCATTCATGGATATGCTCTAAATGGATTCGATTCACCCAATTGAATTCATTCATGAGTATCAAAGCTACCACCTTTTGAGTGCATAAATCACCTAGACATAAAACTAGAATCCAGGCTAAATGTTGAATATCATGCGAATGTAATGACAAATCTTTTGATCCATTTGAGTAGATTTCTAATTCCCAAACTCAAGTTTCTATTAGGCAACTAAAATCACGCCCTATATGGGAGTAGGGGGAATTCGGCTCAAACATGGTATCTTTCTAGATATTCGCGTTCGATGCCTTCGCGGTTTCCATATTCCAAAAATATGGTGGCGATTGCAAAACAAATCGAACAAAACATGATTACAAGGTCATGACAACCTTAATAAAACTTGCGAGCAGTAATGCGGGAACACCCCACGCCCCCCCGATGGGGGCGGGGATCCTGAGTCCTACAGTCTCATTCTTCTCTTGCTTGCAAAATACCCATGAACAGTACCATTAGCCCCTATTGAGAACATACTAGCTAGTTTGCTAGAATGTTTTAATAACCCGGATTATGAACTGTACTGAAAAATCAAAATAGACAAGAACATTCTCCAAAAAGGGCCAGTCTAGGTAGTCATAAGCTTTATTTATATTTACCTTGATCATAGCCCTTGGGGAGATGTAAGATGTAGAGTAGTGCTTTAGAAGCTCACTAGCTAGCAAGGAGGATATTATCATATATACTTTTATTTTTTGACAAAACCAGATTGTTCTCTACCAACAAGATAGATCACCAGAGATTCACTTCTATTAGAGAACATCTAAGTAATGGTCTTATACAAGACATGACGTACAAGCAATGGGTCTGAAATCAAGAACATTGTCCGATGTTTCCTGTTTTAGGAATAAGAGGTAGGATTGAAGAGTTAACTTACTTTAATAGTTTGTTAGAGCATAAAAAATTATTGTTGCACATACATCATCACCAACCACACCCCAAGCTTTTTTAAAGAAGTATGAGAGAAACCATTAAAGGTATGGAAGTTAGTATCAGAAATAGAGAAGAGGGCAGGTCAGAAGCCATGGAGCCTGAGAGGATAGGGCCAGAAGCAGCTTTAGTTGAGTCAAATGAAGAGACCTCCACTTCAGCACCAATGAGGTTTGTAGTAACCAATAAAGGCTGTAGCAACCTCAGATTGGCTATTCTGCACAGTACCAACTGCTTCTTTAATAAAGGTGACCCTTGCCTTGGCTTTTCTCTCCTTGACTTTGTCATAGAAGTAGGCTGTTTGATTATCATTTAGCTTGATATCCTGTAGTTTTGCTCTCTGTGCTAGTGGGCTAAGTTCATCTTTCTTTAACTTATTATACAATACCTTACAATGTTGTTCCTGTAGTATTAAAGCTTTATCAAGGGGTTGAGACTAAAGTTCTATCTGGACATCAAACAATTTCTTTTGGCTGCTAAGGATCCCTTGAGAGATGTTAGAGTAATTAAATGTAGGTCAAGGTGTCTCTTTTTAACCATCTTGAATCTAAACGTAAGAACATAGATCTTACACCCAACTATATCAGCACTCGAGCAACTCCTCACAAGAGGAATAAAACCCTCATCATTTGCCCAGCAGTTTAGAAATCTAAAGGGTTTCTTTACTTTATCCACTGATGAGTGCATATTTACAGTTGTTTTTCATGTGAAAATCGCACTCATCCAATATTATTTCGGGATAATTACATTAGTTCTTATGAATTTTTGTGATTATTTTTTATCCAGATAACTTTTGGGGGTATATTGTGTTTTTTAAATATTTACAGAAAAATTTGAACACCCATGGCCAAACCGATGCTTTGATCAAGTCACAACAAGTAGACCGGAAGGTAAGAAGGAGTTTTGGACATCCGAGACAAAGCAATCGAAGCAAGAGAAGAGTTTTTGGAGTGCCCCAGTGGCCGCCCGACCAAGTGGATATCCCGCTCGGCCGCGCGAGCCGGGCAAGGACTCATCATGTGAGGAAACAGCCCCACCCGACCAAGCAGATATCCCACTCGGCCGGGCGATCCAGGCAGACCACCCAGTTTGCGTGAGTCAGGTGCCGCCCTACCGGGCGCCATCTCCGCTTGGTCGGGCGGCCTGTAACGACCGAAATGAAGGCCCTTTTAATCCCCCATTAATGGCTATTTATGGGAGGCCTTTTGGACTTCGTGGAACACCTTTTGAAGCTTATAAGAAGACCTCTAAGTCAGATTCTGAGAGGATCCTCTATCAATAATCTCAATTTTACATGCTTTTAAATTAGATTTTAGTTTAAGAATCCGCTAACATTAGTTCTAGTTTAATCGTTCTTGTAATCGGCGTTTGTCGGATTCTTGTTCAACATTGAAGTTTATCTTATTCAAGCAATTTTCTGGTTTAATCTCTCTCCTTTCCTCTCACTTTCCCCTTATTTTAATTCTAGTGTTTCTTTTTCTAGTTTATTGATATTTGATTTAATGATGCTATTCATTGGAATTTTATTGCTGATTCGAATATCATGAGTAGCTAATTTTAATTCTAGGGTTGATGTAGCTTATCCTATAGATTTATTTGATATTGGGATAAATTGTTGTGGCATGCCATTGAAAATCATTGTATGCAATTGTTAGAAATTCTTGTTTCTCATTGTTCATGAAAATGAATTATGTTTAACTAAAGATGATTAGCATAAAATCGAAAGGGGAATGTTAATTGTTGGGTTTTTAGCAATTGCCTTGATCTTCTAATCACGAAAGTAGATTAGGATTTCTTATGGGAATTAGAATTGGTTATGTTCTTAATGCTTTCAACTTGTTTAATCCCATGAAAATAGGTGATTTTACATTGTTGATTTTGGCCTAAAACCGTTCGAAAGAGAGTAATAGGTGTGTTTATCCGGCCTTGCAAACGATTGATTTGGCATGCTTGTTAGATTTATCCCTTCGTTAGATTAATTTAGCTAAGTGAAATCAACCCTAGGTCTTTTATTTCTTGATAATCCTTGTTAGTATGCAACCTTTCTAGTTAGATAAATCACACCCAAAGTCGTGATTGATTTGCCTAGATAAACGAATTTATAGAGTTTGGCACTTAGAATCATTGCTCCCTATGGATCGATATTTTATTACTACTTCGATAATCCCGTACACTTGTGGGGCTATCATCCACTTGCTCATCAATATCAACCAAGGCAGAGCTATGATCAAAGACACCCGGGAAAAGGAAAGTAAAGAGGCCTTTGATTGCAGATCATTGAAGAACCATCTAGGATTAACCATAATCCTATCAAGCTTAGGCCAAACCCTATCATTGGTTGTTGGACCAAGTGAAAGAACAGTTAGTAGCAGGCAAGTCAGAAAGAAAAGCTGAGTAATGCAGGCAAGAAAATCTTGAATATCATGAACAATAGGAGGACAAGAGCTAATTCATTCTTTAGAGAACAGAACAACATTGAAGTCTCCCCATGGAGCTAGGGGCCAGTAACAAAAAAGGAGTGATTTGAGAGATTACTCCATAGGTCTTCTTTCCTCTTAGAGGCATTAGCCTCCATGACCATGGTTTCCAAAATGCCACAAACATCCACATTATTATTCGTCATAAAGTCAGCAACCTTCTATTCCTTCTTAGGCATATTTAAGCCTGTTATATATTTCATGACACAATAATCATGTCAAGTCTAGGAGGTCATTCTTCTCCTTCAACTCCACCTTAATAAGACTGCCTAGCATTATCATCCAAGAAAAAGGATTACCTTTGTATATCTTTCTGACCATTACCAAGCTTCCCTTTTGGAAAAGAACCATGTTTCCTGTAAAATACATGCCTCTGGGGCATAGAGGAGAAGGTAATCGCCCGCGGGTATAGGTGACAACATGTAGACACCCCACTCGGTGTCTCCTAAGTCCTCGTCCTGCTCGATGAAGACAACAATAGTCGACTTGGAAACGATGAACACCAAAGACAAGATCTCAACCTTGGCACCTCTCTCATAAATTTTCCTCTCATATTGTTCCATTGCTCTAAGCTTTCTAGAACTTCAAACGGATCCCTAATCGGAGTCTCGGATCAAAATTTATGGTCCTTTGAAGTTTTTTAGCCCAAAATCGAGCCTGGAGCGGAAAACGGATCAAATATTCGCCCGGAAACCCGCAAAAAGAGCAAATGGATCCAGATCCATGGGTACATACCAGATTAGGAAAAATAAGTTCTCGGCCAATTAGAAGCGCGCCGTACCGTTGACCATGCTCACCGCTTGAGTAGGGGCAAGGCCGCCAGACCGACCTCAGCCCCGCCAAACCGGCTGGAGCCCCCCTGGGTCAACGCGAATTTTTGGCTGGACCAGCTGTTCGCCCTTGCTTAATTGTGAAGCATTGATCCCCTATAAATATGTCCTCTCCCCTTAATTCTCAAGGGTGGACAATTGAGAGCTCAAGTGAAAAAATCAAGCTGTAATTGGAAACAATTAGAGGGTTTTTAATGCTAGAACCACCTTTTTGAGAAAAATTCACACCAAGACAGAACCTCCTTTAGCACCACAAAATCACATCCACATCTTCCTACCACTATACAAACCCCCTTCCACCTTCATTTTCAAAGGAGGCAAGATTGGGAATTGAGAGCTCAACCTCAAAGCAAGGGAAAATTTGAAACAATTAAAGTACCCTTTTGCACTAATCCTAAGTGCTTAGAGTGATCTTTTTGGGGAGAATTCACACCCAACTTATCTCTACTTTCATCCACCTTCAACCATATTCATCCATCATCACCCAAACACCAACCCAAGCACCACAAACACTCACCCAAGTACCACAAATTGCATAAAAAGCCACCTTTCCAAACACCACAAATCAAACCCAATCACCACCAAATCAAACACAACTCAAGCACCCATTTACATCCTCTGAGGATCGAGATCTTGCCAAGATCGTACTCAAGCAAAAGGTGTTCTAATCCAATGAGATATCCCGAGGGCAATCTACTTTATATGGTGAAAACCTCTTTTCCTATTTATTCTCCGTTTTAACATCTTTTGTTCTTATCATGATTAGTTCTTGAAGGACATTTATTATGTGATTTGTTGGCTTGAATTACTTCTCTTGAGATTTAAATGAACCTCACACGAATTGAATCTCACGTTCACGTGGCTATCACTAAATAAATCGTGTTCATCTAATCCATTATTTTGCAAGGCATGTAACTTGTAAAACGTCCTAAATGAAATCAATGCACCAAACGCTTGCGGTTCACCCATTAATTTCATTCATGGATATGGGCTCTAAATGGGTTCGGTTCACCCAATTAAATCCATTCATGAGTATCAAAGCGACCACCTTTACTTGTTGTGTGCATAAATCACCTAGACATAAACTAGAAATCGGGCTAAAATGTTGAAC